>VWYK01081110.1:11143-28632 GCA_013399775.1 Semnornis frantzii | reverse complement strand
TGTGAACATGTCTGACTGAGAGAAACTGAAGATCATCCTTATTCCTCCTCAGTGTGAACATGTCTGACTGAGAGAAACTGAGGATCATCCTTATTCCTCCTCAGTGTGAACATGTCTGACTGATAGAAACTGAAGATCATCCTTATTACTCCTCAATGTGAACATGTCTGACTGAGAGAAACTGAAGATCATCCTTATTCCTCCTCAGTGTGAACATGTCTGACTGAGAGAAACTGAGGATCATCCTTATTCCTCCTCAGTGTGAACATGTCTGACTGATAGAAACTGAAGATCATCCTTATTACTCCTCAGTGTGAACATGTCTGACTGAGAGAAACTGAGGATCATCCTTATTCCTCCTCAATGTGAACATGTCTGACTGAGAGAAACTGAAGATCATCCTTATTCCTCCTCAATGTGAACATGTGAAGGAGGAGGTCCACAGCAGCTCAGCGGCTGCTTCTGAGGAGAGACTGTTACTGATTCCAGCTCTCTCCTGGGGACGGTGGACAGCAGAGCCCCATTTTCAGTCTGAAAACAGAGTTTTGGGTGTTATATGATGTATGACAGTATATCATTGTATTGCTAGTGCTTATAGTCCTAAGTAAATAATGGTTTAGACAAATAGTGCTCAGACTTGGAATGTGGACTGCTTGAGGAAGGGTTGTGGACTAGAGCTAGACAAAGTTCAGTTACATTTTTTATATTTCTCTCTGGTTTGGGGGTGACTGCCAGAAGCATTTGGGAATCATTAGTTTAGTCCTTTGGGTTGTAAATACTCATTCACAGGTTGCTCCTTTTCCCCTTTGCTGGTGAATTCCTTAAGGCGTACCGGTATTTTCTGAATGTTTTGGCTGAAAATGTTTCAGCCTCCACTTTGCACACCACATGTTCACCTCATTTTAATGGTGATTCAGTATCCACGAGGTGTGTGAGTCACCTCAAGGATGTGGGATTGTTTTTCATTTTCTGGCTGATGTGTGGGCATTTATATAGGGGAGAACATAATATTTGCTGCAGACAGTAAAATAAAGGAGCACCAGCTAAAGATCAACAAACACAGTAGTTTGGTAGAAATACACATTTGTGCTAAAGCTGATGAAAGTGACGTGATTGTAGTTCTGCCTGGATGTTAATGAAAAATTAAGAACTTGTTCCTCTGGTGTCAAGTTCATTGCAGGAGTAGCTGGATGAAATCGGGTGTCTTCTGCTAATGAAGGAGGTCAAGCAAGATAAGCAAAAGGTCCCTGCTGACCTCAGAAATTAATTCAGGAGTCAGCAATCTAAACTTCCCATAATTTTTCATGAAAAATATTCCTGAGGCAATTGTTCAGGCTTTGTCCCCCTTGTTGAATGATAAAAATTGTGTTGCAGCATTCCTAACAGTGAAATCATGTTCATAACCATTTTATTGTGATCATTATCTAATACTTCTTTCCCTCCCTAAGAGTATTATTTTCCTGTATCATTTTAACATCTTATCTTCTAATAAAACCCAACCGACCAACAGGGGAAAAACCCAACAACCCAACCAAAACCAAAACCAAACCCACCTTGGGCTTTTAAAGTCTCTTTCATATGCTAAAAGACCTTTTTCTTTTCTCCGGGAAGCTAAGATCAGGTTTACATCATGAGGACCAGAGTAAGAGACATTTAAGGAACAACGGTTTCAAAGGACTGTGCCAAAAGCCTTACTCAGTTATTATAATGTGTCACAGTGTCTTCATTTTCAGTTCTTCATGAGCTGCAAATCAATGTCTCAACTGGAGGCACCTTTTGGACTCCCATGATATCCCAGTCATGACCACTAGTGCATATAGTTGAAGAATGGTATAATAAGCGAGTAACAAACACCTGGACAGATTAAAATAGCACTCAGACCATTTCTTGGGCTAGTGGGAGAGTGACCAAAACTGCTGAAGTCTCTCAAAACCACAGAGCTCAGCACTTGTCACTAGGATTTCATGTGCCTAACCCATGGTGTCATGATGGAAATCCTCCCAGAAGTCATTGTTCTCACCTTCAGTACACTGCCAGCATGTGAGTGGATTAAAAGAAAATCATATATTCAGAAAAGGAAAAAGAAATCACACCTTGAAGTACCATACTCAATGTCTTCTGAAGGAATAACTAAAACATATCCTCTGTTAATTCCTGCTGTCCAAAAGACACGCTTAACAACATGACTACAAAAAATCAGGGCATATAGAAAGGCAAAAAGAATTCATTCCCCTGGGCAAAAAGCTACTTTCAGTTACACCCAAGAAACCACATTAAAGCCTCCTGCCTGTGAAGTGCCAAGCCATCCTCAGAGCAGTAAATCCCATGTGCTGCCATTGATATCAGGGAGCGCAGCAGGCACCCAGGGCTCCCCATGGCAGCTCGGCACTTGCCAGATGAAACGCTGATGGTCTGTGGTGGCAACGCACCCACATACGTGCCGACTTCTGCCAGTGTCAGTGTGACCTGGACTCCTGTTCATGGACTGCAGGGAAACAGGCTCTGCAACAGGGAAGGGCACTAGTGGTTAGTCTCTGTCCTCTCGGGGGATGATTAGTTTTGGTAATGAGCTTTGCTTTTTCTGTAATTTCTGGGCAATGACGCTGTTTGTGAAAAGAGGCAAAGGTGAAGCGGAACTGGAGTCAGAGCAGGCTGGCTGGCACAGCTGCAGGGAGCCGAGCACCTCTCTGCGTCCTGACCTGAAGCCACACGGCTCCTTCAGAGCCTAGTGCCTCTACAGCAGCAGCTGGCAAGCATGCATGGTCCTGATCAACTCCGGTCCTGGCCTGAAATGTGCTCCAAATAGGATTCCCGGCAGAGGGGATTCCTCTAACCCACCGCACCATCTAGCGTCAGCACATCTTAAAGCACGCACCTCCCCGGGCACACACATCTCCGCCTGAAGGATGCTAAATCAATGCTCTTTACACGGTGCATTTTCACAATAAGGGTCTGCCCCTTAAAGGCTTTCGCGTTGTTGGTGGACCTCTTTTTTGTTGTTATTTGGTCTCTTTCCTGCTGTTTGATTTATTTATAACATAAGCAGCGTGCCCAGGTGGCCAAGAAGGTCAATGGCATCCTGGTCTGTATCAGGAATAATGTGGCCAGCAGGACCAGGGAAGTCATTCTGCCCCTGTACTCAGCACTGGTTAGGCCACACCTTGAGTACTTTGTCCAGTTCTGGGCCCTTCAGTATAAGAAAGATGTTGAGGTGCTTGAACGTGTCCAGAAAAGGGCAACAAAGCTGGGGGTGGGGGGTGGTGGAGCACAACCCTACAAGGAGATGCTGAGGGAGCTGGGGTTGTTCAGCCTGGAGAGGAGGAGGCTCAGGGGAGACCTTATTGCTTTCTACAACTACCTGAAAGAAGGTTGTGGCCAGCTGGGGGGTTGGTCTTTTCTCCTAGGCAATCAGTGACAGAACAAGAGGACACAGTCTCAAGCTTCACCAAGGCAGGTATAGGTTGGGTGTTAGGAAGAAGCTCTTCACAGAGAGAGTGATTGGCATTGGAATGGTGGTGGAGTCACTGTCTCTGGAGGTGTTTAAAAGGAGACTGGAAGAGACAGTGCCATAGTTTAGGTATTAGGTGATAGGTTGGACTCTGTGATCTTGAAGGTCTTTTCCAACCTGGTTAATTCTGTGATTCTGCTGTATTTGTTTGTTTGTTTCTATTCAAGGTCTTCTGAATTGACAAGAGGTAGCAAGCTGCTGTCCCCCAAAAAGACTAACCTGGAGCAGTCCTCTTCTTTGAGGCTGTGTTACCACTTTAATCTCTTGTTAGTACTTGCTCTGTAATGCTGCACAGCAATTTGTAGACCTCAGAACAGATCAACTTCCTACTCAAAGACATGAGTAGCAGAAGTGTACTACTAAGCACAACAAAAGGGGCTCAGCAATAAAATAAGTGGCACACACAGATCATACTTTGCACTGGTAAAACACGGTAATGCTCAGGGACAGTAACATGCTCAACAGACATTTCAGCTTATGTACTGAGAAGAATATCTGCATCTCAAGGACCTTACTTTCCCTAGGTCTGTCACATGGACTTTCCTGCTCAGGGGTAAGTACATTCCTCAAATTGCTTTTTGCACCTTTGTTTTTAATCATGCTTTAGTTGCAGTAACATGAAGATGAAAGAAACCAACAACAAACCATCTTTCTGGTTGCTAGCAGTGGAAATGATTGTATGCTCATATCTGGTCCAAAACAAAATGGAAGCACGTGGAAATCAGATACCTATCTTTTAGGAGACATCAGCATATGCAATGAAAAAGACCTTCTTGCAAGGTCACTGCTGAACTTGCTATTGCTAATGAACAGTATTTGCTTGAACTCTTGTGTGACCCATTAGCCCTTGGAGGCGGCTGAGCTGCCCTGGAAGGTGAGTCACTTTGAAAAGGAACTCTTCTTTATTTTCAAATGTACTGAAGCAGCACTTTCAGACTTGGAGTTCTGCTGTTCTGTTTACAAAGTCATCATTTGCAGGTTTTAAGATATTTGCATTTATAGAGCTTATAATTTTTGTAGTGAAAAGAAAAATCCCAATTATCCAGGTGATAGCTCTATAAGAAACATTAATGAATTCAAAAAGTCTATTATCTTGAAATGAGGATTGTTTTTCAGGGGGGGAAAAAAAATCAAACCACCCTATTGCTTCACTGACAAATAAAAAGCTTTCATCCATATGTTAGAAAAATTGCAAGTAAAAAAAAAATCACTAGAAGTTATTTTCATTAGTTTTATTCATTTAAAAACAGAAATATTTTTATAATTATCATTATGGAGCAATATTTGCATTCAAAAAAGCCCCTTAAAACATGACCCAAGTTACCAGATAGATTCTCTATCTTGTTTATGGGCTGTGTTGCTCAAGTGAGAGAATAATTAACTTAGTAAAAATCCTAATGATGTTAATTTTGCTACAACAGATAATGTCAACATACAAGAAGATGCATCCGAGTATTGCGTATTTGTTTTTCTCATTGCCTTAGAAATTAGCCACAGGAGGTATGGAGGAGGGAGGTGTTTTTTCCATCAGAAGTCATGCTCTCTGGCTACACAGTCTCAGCAGATGGAAACTTGTTTTCCATTCTGCTGTTCTTGCCCATAACCTAGAACCCTGATAGGGTCTGCCCTGGGCAGATGGTGGAAGGGCCGTTCCTTGGTTATGGGGGCAGCGAGGCACTGGCACCCCTGCGGCGTTCTCCACAGATGGACATCTACGCAGGGCGCCGAGTGGATGACTTTCGGTGACGCCTAGTGCCATCTTTTGGGGGAAACGGGAATATGCCTTGCTCGGCAAATACACTCCGAGGCATCTGAGGCCCTGGCTGCTCCGCTAACAGCACCTGGCTCCCGAGCAAGCAGGGCAAGCAGGACGCTGCTGCGGCTGATGTACCTACAGGGCAGAGCTGGAGGTGTAGGGTCTCCTGGGTCCCCTTGGCACTGCAGCAGCTTAAGGAAGCAGAGTAGGTTTATCTTTCAGGAGCAGGACAGCGTGCTGGGATGGGCAGGACAGTATGGCATCCAACAGTGGCTGCAGGGGCCCCTGGCCAGAACTGCAGCGGAGAGTGAGCACTGCGCTGGGGGGGGCAGTTTTCCCTGGGGTGAGCACACTGTCACCCACACCCCAGGGACCCGATGAGGGGACAGGAAACATGCAGGCTTTTCCCAGAAGAAGCATTAAGATTAAATGTGTGCTGTAGACATACCAAGCCTGCCTGGACGTGTTCCTGTGTGACCTTGAGTGAATCTGCCTTGGCAGGGGGCGTTGCACTCAGTGACTGCCAGAGGTCCCTTCCAACCTCTACCATTCTGCGAGGTACAGCAGCAGCAAGTCAGGCTGAGGCAGCAGAGCAGGGACAGCAATCCGCAATACACGTCCAACCTGCTCTGTCTTCATCTCCCGCTCTCATACACCTCTGTTTCTCCTTCAACTGCTCTGGGGTGACCAGGCTCATCACTACAGCCTAGTCCAGGCTAGGGAGAGGAGCACAGCCCAGACTTTCAAGCAGAAATTCAGGGAGCATACAGAGGGTACCAAAAAATATCCTGTGCCTTTGGTTCTTGCTGGCCACCTAGCAGTAGCCCGAGAGGGAAGAGAGCAGAGAGACTGAACATGACCTGTGTCACAAAACGTGATCAAAAAGTTGTAAACCACTTGGGAAAACCCTGCAGAGTATTGGCGTGGGAATGACAAGATTATGGTGAAATTGCCGGGGAGCACTGGGGGCATGGAAACTATACACGTGTGCCTACATGCACATACAGATGGCATCTGAGGCAAGTCCTGACCCATACCTAAGGGTGCCCAGCACTTCCTCCCACAATGCAGAAAGAGGGGGAACAGGGACAGCTGGGGTCACACAGGGCTGTTCATCAGATCACTGCCTGTGAAAGCTCCACTGCTTGCAAAAGCCCCACTCCCCACAGATAGATGCCCCAAGATGAGCCCAGAGAGGCTGAATTGTGGGGCTGCCAACATGGTCATTGGAGTGGGTTTGCTCCCAGACTGGCAGATTGTCTTGTATACTGCTCTGCAGGAGCAAAGCCAGCAGAGCCCTGCCTCAGTGATTGTGCTGGTTTGAGGCTAATAGTTTAATGAAAAAAAATATATATATTATAGGCTGTGAAAAGAAAACAATGGTGATGTCTACTTCACTCATAGGCTTGCTGAGATGCATAAGAATAAGAACACAAAACACAGATAACACAGAATCTCTTGGTCTCTCTCTGGGAGCCAGTGTGTCTTCTCCTCTCTGCTGAATAACCTCACTAACCACTCTGCTTCTAACCCCCCTGGCCGATCCTCCAAACTCACCTTGCACATAAGCCAAACCCTGGGGTAAGGTAGAGGGGTGGAAAGAAGGTGGAAGGGTGGTTGGGAGCCCCTCCTGGGGTCTCTGATTTCTGGGAGGGGGATTGTGTTTCTGTATTACCTTTAACTTGTATATTTCTGTAACTATTCCTGTATATCGTGTGTATCTCTGCTTGTATATTGTGCTAAGCTGTAAATAGAGCTTCAGTCCTTAACTTCCAGCTGGCTAAGTCTAGTCTGGGTGATTTTACAAAGTGGGGGGGGGCAGGGAACTCCTAGACCATCACAGTGGTCCAACCTGGGCACAATACCATAAGTAGCACTTGGGTTTCAAATTCACTTACCAGTTCCTGTACTTTTTTTAAAAAAAAGATTTTTTGCTGAAGAGAAAAATCCATGGTTTCTGGATGTCCAAACCTGAGCTAAGTGACAAGAGGAATTGCAGGGATTGACTCTGGGAGTCACTGTAACATCAGGGAGCATCAGTGTGAAGACATGAAGTATTTGTAGGCTAAAGCCAGTCTACATTCTTATGCTTCAAAATTCAGAAAAATCATATCATCTCTAGAAAATGTTCAGGCCACTTCTTTCAAGAGGAGGTGCAAGGGACCAAGCCTGAGAGTCTCTGAGGACCGAATTATAAGTGTAATCATACAAGCCATGCAAAGCCCAGCACATATATAGGAGTTCCTTCCTTAGAGGCATATGAATTCTCCATGTCATTCACAGAGAACCACAGCCCTGCTCAGACCACTTTGTCATCACACAACACCACAAGCACCAAGACCTTCCATAGCCTTTCACATTGTTGTTCAGGAAGCTCATTAGCACCTTCATAGTCTGCAAGAGTGCTTGTCCCAACAGATTCTGAGTAGCATTGAAATTGATGCCTGCCCAGACACCTGTTGGACACTACAACCTCAATGGTCACAAAGGCTCAAGTAACCCCAAAGAATGGGTTAGAAAACACAGAGGCATTTTTAATTGAGGGACAGAAGCCATAAAGCCTGTATTTCTGTCTGTGGTAGAGCTTGCTTGGGGAGAGGCCACATTGACACATCAACATGCAGGTGTCAGA
This sequence comes from Semnornis frantzii, assembly GCA_013399775.1. Classification (NCBI taxonomy): domain Eukaryota; kingdom Metazoa; phylum Chordata; class Aves; order Piciformes; family Ramphastidae; genus Semnornis; species Semnornis frantzii. The sequence continues at coordinate 20,736 of VWYK01081110.1, read as the reverse complement.
CAAAGACTGTAGACTTCATAATCGAGGTCAGTTAAACACTGCCCCAAGTTTACATCATTGCCCAGCTCCTTTTATTTTCAAAACCACCCCGAGCCCCATCACTGGGACATAAAGCTGTCAATCACAGTTTTGAAAACTGCTTTCTTGGACTACTTTTATTAACAGTGACTATTTTGTATGGTGGCATTTTAGCTCCTGAGAGCTGCTCTTGTTGGAGAGTGTGGGTCACCGGAGTTGCAGTCAGCTTCAATTTCTTCTGGACAAATGTGGTTTTCATAAGCAAAGCACCAGGGAAGGATTTCTGGAACATCTGAGGGACACATATCCCATTGCAAGTCTACCAGATTTGAGAGCCTAAGCTACTCTGGGTCTCTTGGAAACCCTATAGTCAGTCAACTAACTTCATTCTGCCAGGTAATTTTACTAAATAGAGCTGCTCTACCTCTTCCAATTTCTCTACCTTTATGTTGCATTGTGCCAAAAGTTAAGAAAAAAAGACATCTTAGACCCAAATGGCTCTCTATAGCATAATTATAATTACGGTAGAGCCCAGCAGACATTTTTGAGAAATAGATGACTGAGCCACAAACCAAACATCTTAGCTTTTAGCCAAAGCAGAAATATGGAAAAGTAACTAGGAGCACCTACCATGTCTTGGCTCAAGAGCTATTCTAGTAGTTACAGTGGAACAGCAAAAATGTTGAAGTAGTGTCAGGTTTCCCACCTTACAGACTGCTATGCCAAAACCTTTCATTGTGATCTGCATCTAGAAGGAAAAGGAGAGCATATTGGATCTGGCACTTAGCAGGAAATGCACAGTATATGCTGGAAACTTTAATGGGCTTTCACATACAATTAAAATAACAAGAGTGAACAAAGCCATTTACAGAGTCCTAAGCCAGCATTTTATACAGCTTATGACAAAACAACAAAGATGTATTGTCTGATGCTTTTATACAGTCTGGAATGATTTATTGTATACTATACATTTAGCATTGCAATGCGTTTAATTGTTGAGGTAAGTGGGCAAAGAAATCAAAAATGCTGATTAGGTCATTTTGCATAGCACTCATCAGTGATTGGAACTGGGTATTACATTCCCAGTGCAAATTCCCAGCACTGGCAAGGCTGTTTTACAGCTGTTCAGTGTGCAGTCTACATTGCAACAAAGTCGTGACATGAAACGTTTGTGGAAATTGTAATGAAATGTAAAGTGGTAAATGTAGAAAGATAATCCAAGTACAGCATTTACCAAACTCAACTGTCTCCTCAACTCAGGCAGTTTAGCCCAGATGTGCTAACATGCCTCTTCTTAGCACACTGTACACCATAGTTCCTCTCCAGCAATCTCCGTTGGTACTTCTAATGAAAACTGTCCTTATTTTATTTTTAAGCCTTTTCCGGTTTTCTGGAACCTCCAAGTTCCCTAGGGTATATGGCCTCCTTTCCTCCTATTTTCACCTCTCTTCCTGTTAACTTCTTGATACCCAGTTGGCATCTCCTTCCCCACCTCCCTCAGATCAATTTTTCACTATACAGGAAATAACTTCTTTGGGTTTCTGCAGGTACTCCCAGCCTCCCTGGCACCCCCTGACCAAATATAATTATTTTCCTAAGAAGGAGAGGAGGTTGTCTACCTTCTGATTGCTGCCTTCATATTATCAGCCCATGTTTTGATCTGGTTGTGTCTCTGTTTATTGATGACTCGGATCTGATGTCCTGTCAACATCATCAAATCAAGCCTATCACTGAGCACCAAGTAATCCTTGCAAGAATGTCTTAAAGGTCCACTTATAGCCCCTTCCATAAATTGCTAGTAAGGGGGCCTGGGTCATGATGATCTGCTACCATTGTGCTGGTTTGAGACTAATTGTAATATTTTAATGAAAAGAATTATATTATAGGCTGTGAAAAGAAAACAGTGTTGATGTCTGCTTCACTCATAGGCTTGCTGAGATGTATAAGAACAAAACCACAAACACAGATAACACAGGGTCTCTTGGTCTCTCTGGGAGCCAGTGTGTCTTTTCCTCTCTGCTAACCTAACTAACCACTCTGCTTCTAACTCCTCTGCTGATCCTCCAAACTCACCTTGCACATAAGCCAAACCCTGGGGTGAGGGGTGGAAAGGGGGTGAAAGGGTGGTTGGGAGCCCCTCCTGGGGACTCTGATTTCTGGGAGGGGTGTTGTGTTTCTGTATTACCTTTAACTTGTATATTTCTGTAACTATTCCTGTCTATTGTGTATATCTCTGCTTGTACATTGTGCTAAACTGTAAATAGAGCTTCAGTCCTTAACTTCCAGCTGGCCAAGTCTAGTCTGGGTGATTTTTTACAAAGAGTGGAGGGGTGGGGAACTCCCAGACTACCACAACCCCCTCTAACAGCACTTCATTACTCTTTTTCTCCTTCTTTTCCTCTTGCTGGTGATCTCCTTCTCCTGTTTCTCCTTCCCATTTCCAAGCCCAGCTGCTAATAGCTCTGTTACTGCCACGCAACCTTGGTTTTATGCTCCATTTCCTTCCAGCTCTTCCACTTTAACCTTCCAGGAACAGCCCAGGTAACAAATTTTATTTTCACACTTGTTTTGAGAACCAAGCCCTTGCTCTGCTCCAAAGACTGTGCACTGCTTGCTTTAGTCCTAATTTTCTGTCTTTTGCCTGGAAACTCACGGTGTAAGGCTTACAACTTGCTTACAACCATTCAGAGGTACCTATAAATTTTCCATAGTTTGAACCAGCAGTCTTTCAGGGTAGCAGCAGACACTTCAGGCCCTCGGGGACCCAGACTGTGAGCTATCTCTGTCAGGATAGGAACCCATAGCAATGTCCAAGCACCTTCTACATGTTTCATGGATTTATCCTCAGAGCATGTTGGAAGAAAACAATCCCATCCTCTCTCCTTGAAGAAAGCTGAAATGGAAAATATTAAGTTAGACTAGGTAGGAAATACAGCCTCTTCCAGCATTTATTGCTCTTGCACATTTAAAGACAAAAGCACTTCAAAGTAACATCTGTTAGTCATGACCTCTATTTACCATATCCAGCACAATATGATCCAGCTCATGGCTGGGTCATCTGAATGCCATTCTCATCCCAGGAAACTGCAATATATTGATGTACCAGACTATTTTTTCCAGGAATTACACATCACGTGGCAATTTTTCAACCATAAACCAGATTAACATTTTTACTTTTTCCCTTTTCCTTTTCCTTTGTATTTTGACTACAGTAATGCAAGTGAAAAAATCCCTCCCCAATCCATGATGGAGAGGGGACATTATGTTAAAAAATATTATTTCTGTGGTCAATGCTGTCATAGAATCATAGATTGGTAAGGTTGGAAGGGCCCTCAAGGATCACTAGTTCCAACCCCCTGCCATAGGCAGGAACACCTCCCACTAGTACAGCTCACTCAAGGCCTCATCCAACCTGGCCTTCAACACCTCCAGGGAGGTAGCAGCCACAGCGCCCCTGGCCAACCTGTGCCAGTGTCCCACCACCCTCACTGCAAAGAACTTCCTCCTAACATCCGGTCTAAATCTTCCCTCTAGCAGTTTAAACCCATTGCCCCTTGTCCTGTCATTACAAGACCTTGTCAATAGTCCCTCCTCAGCCTTCCTGTAGGCCCCCTTCAGATACTGGAAGGCTACTCTAAGGTCTCCTTGATGCCTTCTCTTCTCCAGGCTGCAGAGCCCCAACTCTCTCAGCCTGTCCTCATAGCAGAGCTGCTGCAGCCCTCTGATCATCTTCGTGGCTCTCCTCTGTCACAGAGGTACTGGAGAGCTTCACAAGCCCTTCAGCTCTTCTCCAGGAAGGTGCTCATTGAAGCCCTGTATAATTCCTGGCAGTCTTCTGATAATGCCTTCGGTGGCCAGGGGTCTACATGGCTGGTTTGCTGAAGCAAAGAAGTAATTTTGCAAACAAAATATAGGCAAGAGTCGAGTGAAAGATGTAGCTAAATTTTAAGACTTGTCTTTCATACACTCCTACGATTCCTTTGAAGCCTGAAAGGACAATGACAATCATTTAGCCAAAGTGCCTCTGCCTTTTTTAATAACACTGAATTCATCTTCTGCAGAGCAGCTTTCAAGTCTCCAGTGGAGGAGAATGATGCCTTCATTATGAAGAAAACTGGAAATTTATAGGCACTTTATTTGGCAACGTTACTTATGATTATCTAGTATTAAGTGGTAACACACTGCTGAGTGCTCTTTGGATGTGCATTTTCTGCCTGAAGCAGCTTTGAGTCTGGCTGGGACGCAGACGGAACAGAGCCAAAATAAACACTACAGTTGGGTGAGATGAACTGGTGGAATTAGTACTGCAAGCTCACAGCAAGACTTTAGAAAACCCCTTCTAGTCAATGGAGAGATCTGAGAAAGGGATGAGTTTCAGTTAATGAGAAAAACCCCAAACTGCTCCAAACAAAGAACATGGAAGTCCATTCAGAACTGAAGAGGTGAAGAGTCTTTTGGCAGCCTACGGAAAGCTGCTTCAGCCAAGCAAAGCTACAAGTCCATCAGCTTCTTGACTGGGGAGAATGGCATGGACTCCAGAGGGAAGGAGACGGCAGTCAAAGAAGTCATAAATGGAAATGGTTTAGACAGCAGGAGACATCAGGTCTCCCATGTGCAGACAGAAAAGAAAAGATAAAGAAAAAAAGAAAGAAAGGTCTATTAAGGATTACCATAGAAGAAGAGGGATGGGTCTGTGACGTGGAATATGTCTAAGCTTGGCTAACATCCAAAGCGAGCATGATAACAAACTACAAATATTTAGAAAGCCATAAACATTGAGGCAGGCTGGGAACTCTGGAGTGTGATACACAGGGAGCATAACCAGAAGAAATTTCAAAATATGGAAATAACAGGAAAACAAAAAAAACCTTTGACAGTGAGATGTATTAGCCTCTGTGTTAAGGGAATTAGTGGAAATATGCTGGAGTTGAGATCTTCCCAAGTAAGAAGGTGGATAAGGAAACATCAGTAAGTGCACAATAGAAAATAATTCTGTAATAGAGAGGGGGCTGGAGGGATTTTCCAAGTAGAGTTTCTTACTACTTCTTCTAGGATTGTGCAGAAATAAACTATTCTGGTTTTAATTATCATGCAGAATGTATATGGCCAATATTCTGAGAAATTTCCTGAGCCTGGTTTCAGGAAGTCTTAACTTCACTTATTTAAAAGTACATCTCAAGGCAATTCCTAGTCTAACCAATGCGGCTGTATCATTTAGTTTTCTAAAAAATATGTACCCTTTAAAAGTATGACACTCATTACCATATTCCACTTGGCCTAATGCCATAATTAACCAGCTCCCCGAGTTGTTTTCCTTCTTCAAGCAAGGCTTTCACTGGGTGATGCATATGATGTAGTCCTAGCTGTCAGTGCATTGAAGAGGCAGTCACACAATGGCAGCTGTAGAGCCAAGCCACTTTGGAGGTTGCAGCTGAAGCCTGGAAAGCAGGGAACCAGGATAGCCTTCTGAGCAGTGTCACAGAATTCTCAGGACTGAAAGTGACCTCAAAGATCATCCAGTTCCAACCTCCCCCTTGCCATGGGCAGGGACGCCTCACACTAGACCAGAATGCCCAGAGCCCTCAAGTGCTTCCTGAAACTGGTGTGGCTTACTCAGAATTCATGTTTTCTCTTGTGGAAATCCTAGTGTGACCCACTGTGTGGTCTACACAGAGGTAAAGACATAACCAGAAATTGAGAGGAATGAGGGAGTCATAGCCAAGAGCTTCATGCCTTGCCCAGATGTGCGTACATATGCAGTGCTCATCATGGAGGGACTGTCAGAGCTAACTAACCAAAGTGGAGGCTCCGTGGGCTCCTTGGCCCTTGCCTCTCTCAGTCATACCAACTGCTGGAGAGAGGCCTCCTCTGAACCCTAAGGGCTGTTGAGCTCTTAGCCAAACTCTGATGAAGAAGGGCTTCCCAAACAGCCTAACACAGCAAGGCATATGTCATGTCTAGTGAGGGGGGCAAACCTTTACCCAGAAAGCAAAAGGGAGCTCTATTTTTTTTCCACCAGGTGTTGCTGCCATGTAACTGGGTTACCTATCACTTGTGACAAGGCTTGTCTTGCTGATGGGCACAAAGTCTCAACCAGATCTAAGGAATAGCCACAGTCCACTGTGGGACTCCATGTTAATGCCGCATCTGCCTAACATAGGTCCCAAAGGCAGGCAGGATCTACTGTGAAGATCTTGGAAGGCTCCTTCCACTGAGTAGACAGGGAACTAAACATTTGCCTTGCATCAGGATTGCTTCAGAAGTCATTTGAAACTCATGTATGACTTAACTGAATGGCTGGAAGAGATGCCATTCTGACTTACCAGCAAGTTAGGTAAGCAAAGATTATTCTCAGGGCCAAAACATGAGAAGATGACACAGAAAAACATCATGGGATCATTAAACATTATGAGTGGTGTTTTTAATATTTTTTTAAAAAATGCATCTATAATTAAAAAAAATATTTTAAAACAAGATCTTAGATGGTATAAGAAACAGTTTGTGCAAGAAGAGGTTGCAGGAGAAAGTCTAACTCACTGATGATCCCCACATCTGTGGGCAGTTTGAAAAGCAACTGGCATCGGAGGTACCCTACACAGACTCTTCTGAACATGGAAAGCATGGGGAATGAAGATCTTCAGTACAGTTGGTTCTGTGCTGTCCTAACTTTAGTTAATTTTCCCTTAAGACTTACAACACAAGTGTTGGAAAATGTATCCTTCAGAGGCAATTTTTACATACTCATTAAAACCAATTTAATATCAGAGGAAATATCTTGACTGAGAGCAGTGAAATTTGAGCTTCCTAGTTTTACTTCTAAAAGTATTCTCACCATCACTTCCCATCTTGTAGTGTAGATTTTCAGGTAGATGTGTATTTCCTGGTGGAAGAGAAGCATATGTGTCTCTCTTTAAAGATCAGGAAAAAATAAAGCTTCTGCTTACAAAGCAGTCTTCAGGGTGCTGTAGTAAGGGATGAGATTTGACTGACAGTAGCATTTAAAAGTTATAAACATAACCAATTTGTAAAGTGTGGACTCATCAGGGCCATGTTGTCCATGCATCTGGATGTTTAAATGGCAGAGACAGCACATTCAGCTGAGGTCTTGAAGTCTGGCTGAGCTTCAGAGGAACATCCCTTATGGCACAGATTTGGAGTGGCTCACCTTCCCTGAGCATTTCAGCTGTACTGGCCCCATCCCTTGTTACCATTTGAACTTGGAAGCAGCCCCTAAAACTCCAGCATTCATAGCTCCCAGCAGTAAGGTCAGATTGGGTAGCAGGCAGTAAGCAGCAGATATCACTATGGGTTCACTGCCTGCTTTGCCTCTGTCAGTGTCCTGGGACACTGGGCTGGTCCTTACTCTTCACAAGAAAGACTCCATGGGGTGGCTGCTGTCCCTGGAGTAGGAAGACCCTGCAAGTAGCAGGGTCCCAACAAAGTAACAGTAGGGTGTCTTTATCCTTCACTTTCTTTATCCTCAGTTTTCCAAGGCCCTGGAAAGCCGTGAGCTGGTCCTGGGGAAAAGGGTAGCTCTAAGACGGTTATCCTAGACTGGTCCACCTGTGAGCTCCCTATGGCTTACTGTAGAATTTTGCTTTTCATCACAAAGGGTCTCCATCACATCATCTCCTTTGACTATATCCCTATCCCAGGATTTTGACTCTTTTGTTTCATATCAGGATGTTGTTTATGTTGTACATGATAGCAGCCAGGAAACGAAATCTGGAACTCCTGCAGGCAAATGTGTGAGCACTGGGGATGCTTTGAAGGCCTCAAGGCACGCCTTTGCCAATCTAAACAAAGACAGTTGTTTTACCTGGACTTCTAAGTGTTTAATTAAAAGGTGGTTCAATAATACTCTTACCATTTTTTTGAGCTGGAAGTACCCATGAAGTAGATAGCAAGCCACCGGTAGATGTATTCCCACTGAAAGGCAAACTATTTTTCTTACAGTCAGTATGTAGGTGTGCCTGCCCTAACTTTCTGAAACAGCAAGTGACTAACCTTTTCCAAGAGTTCAGTTTTTCTAACCTTTCCAAGAGTTTTTATTTTCTAAGAGATATAGATTTACAGTGCTTATTTCCCAAACCATCACAAGGCTCGTGATGCCGCTTCCCAGGTCTCAAACATTAGTAATATAATCCTGTGCTTATAAACTGCCACCAAGGCACCCATAATGTGAATCTGGCAAGCAGACTCCCATTGCACACCACCAATTAACGCTCCACAAACGGATACGCAGAGGGTTTGTTATAAAACCTGAAACCACACCCATTTTGTCTGAAAAAGGGACAAAAGAATGGCAAAAAGTACAGAGGTCTGAGCTGTCTGGGCCCTATGCAGTAAATACTGCTTGCCGTGGAGAGCCACTCGGAAACGTCAGTGCCAATTTTCCAGGCCGGTTCCTCATCTGGCTTTGCAAAAAAATGGAGTCATGCCATTAGATACCAGATGTAGTTTTGGGGCCCAGGGTACAGCGTGGTAAGCCTCTAAGTCTGGGAGAGAAAGAAAACATCCTGTCCTTTGTAAAAAGCCAGAATGAACTGCAATGACAAATTAACAAGCGACTGTACGCTCCATTCTGAAGTGAGGAATAATGGAAGTTATTCATTATTCACTTTATTTACTAATAATGATACAGTATGTATTAATAGCAAGGGGGCATGGTAATTCAACATACGACTCAGTATGAAAATACATCTCAGGATGAGATTACGCTGCATGATGGAAACAAAAGGTAATTTCAGGGTATCAGTATTCTTCCCTCAGAGGCCTCATTTAGGATTAGTTTTCAGTCTTGTCTGTGAAGTTGTCAAAGAACTGGGTGTGTTGCAATCTCTGGGCAAAAGAAGCTCAGGACAGGAATGGCAAGGCACTGTTCAAGAAGGGCTGCAAGTATTTTAGCAGAACTGTCTGGAAAAAGAAGACACACAGCACCTGTCCACTTTGAACTTAGGCTAAACATTGTTCTTTGGTCCTGCACTGTCACGATTGCCAGATTTCATGAACCAAAGGTTTAAAAGAAAATGCCCAGCATATTTTAGCACGGTGAGTAGGAGAACCCATAGGCGTGTCAGGTACTAAAAATGCAAATGCCAATGCAAACTACAGTGTCAATCTGAACTGCCATGCTAGGCCAAGCTTATTTTATTACATACATTCTGCATTCTAAGTACTAATATGTTCATAATGTAAACATTAAGCATACAGAGTTAAAATTCAAGGCCACAATATTTTGATTGTCCCTTTTTCTGTGTCTTTGGTTGGCCGAGATCAACTCGTAGTGTATAAATGCATAAGTTATATAATAATTATATAAAAAGGAAAAAAAATAACATTGACTTGCATACTTAATTCTGACAAACGCACAGCGTTCGCGACTCGACAAAGAAAAACTGGCGCCCACCTAACAAAAATACTTAGATGATTTCTGATTTTGGCAGTCAGGGGTTGTCTCTTGCTTTAACCAATAGAAAACAAACTCCCTTAACAATGATGAGGTTCTAACTGGTAACTTTTAAATATCAAACACAATTCCAGTTTTACTGTTTAGGTTTTTTCTATTGGTTAAA
>VWYK01081089.1:0-11093 GCA_013399775.1 Semnornis frantzii | reverse complement strand
CTTGCTGTGAAGAACTTCTTCCTAAAGATTGATTTCTGCATAAAGGTGATTTCTGCATCTGCACATTACGTCATGTGGGCTTGAGAGCATCAGCCCTGGTTTATGGAATGTATTTCCCATTGACTGGTCCTGTGTTCTCAACTGCTTCATTGTGTTGTAGACCAAGATCCTTTTTTCTCTCCAGATGACTGTCAGAGTTGTGCAGAGAGCAAACAAGCTTCAGTAACATGAGCAAGTGTAGTTTTTTTTAAAAAATGGATGTATGTAGCCAGTTTTGTGTAATCAGTGGTGGGAGAGTCTCTTTCTAGTGTACACTCTATGCAAACACTCCAGACTGTTTTCAGAAAGCAAAGGAAATCTCAGATAATGTGAGCAGAATTGTTGTGCTAAAGCTCAACATTGTTTCACCTAGGCCCACCTGAGCTGATGGTAATTTTGTAGCGTATTCATCGAGTAGGATTGGGCCATTGCTCAGGCGGGTTTGGAAACTCTGTTCAGAGTGTATTTGCTTTGATGCTGGAAACAGGGCTTTTTGAAAAACAGACATTTAAACTGTTTGGGAGAGCTGTGCAGGCAGGGTAGTTCATCCAGGAAATGCAAAGAACTGAATTATGTAGCAGCATGACTCTAGAAATTTACTGCCCAACTGATCATGACTGCTGATAATCTGCAGTCCTGAACCAAGTACCACATTATTCTCGTATTTAAGACAAGACAGCAGACAGCTAGAGAGGGGCTGCTTTGGTTGTGAATAGAAAGGATTAAAGTCTGCTACTCATGTGCCTTTAAGAGGCTGACATAAGAAGAATTCTAGTTAATGTGATGTAAGTCCCACAGAAGACAGTACTGGAGATATAAAGTGAAGTATTGAGAAAGCGCAGATCCTGCCAAGCTCTTCCAGAGCACACAGTGAACTTCATGTGCTGAAGACTGCAGAATACCATCAAGTTTCTTTCTCAGAGGAAAGGTATTTTCCTTGCATTAGTTCTTTTGCAGCTGAATTCCCAGGCCTGCCTGTTTAGAGGGCAGCCCTCGTCTTAAAAGTTGCGCGCTGAACTCCAAGCAAGTATAATGCATGCTTGAAATTCTTGTCCGTGTTTCACTTAATCTGCCATTTGTTAGCAGGCTTTGGTAGTGTGCCAATGCAATATGCATAGGCCTCGAGAAGGGAATCTTTCAAAGAGTGGATGAAGTCTGATGGGTGGGTAAAACCTTCCCTGCTTTCCTGCACTAGAAAGGAAGTGTGGAGGGAGCAGAGTGGTGGAGAAGAATGAAAGGGCAGAAACGGAGCAAGATTCCCAGTGAATGAGTTGTTGTGTTCATGCATCTGTGTGGAAGGACATCTCTGCAGCGATGTTCTAAAAAATACCTTTTGCTTCTGTCCCCTCTTCTGCTGGGTACAGAAGAAAAACCTGTGTGTACACTAAGCCTCTTGAAATCAGTGCATAAATGCCAAATCTGAGGCTGGTGTTTGGTACCCATGTGTGAGATGTTTAGGCTATTACTTTTCTGTAGGTCCATGAGGAAAGTGTGCCGATAACACTAGAATTAGGAACCTGATCTTTTCACACACAGAATCACAGAAACATCCAGGTTGACAAAGCCCTTCAGGATCACCTATAAACTCCTATACAAGAGTCACCCTAAACCGTATCCCTAAGCACCACATGCAAATGACCCTCAACACATCCAGGGTGGGTGACTCCACCACCTCCCTGGGCAGCTCATTGCAGTGTCTTTTCCTCTCAGAAGATTTCTTTTTTTTTTTTTCTTATTTCACATGGTGACTGTTAGGTTACCTGTACTTTGTGCCTGCTGTTAAAGGGTATGTGGGCTTTTATAGGTAATGATTAAACAAGAGAAGGGAAACAGCATGCCCCAAGCACTTTTATCAAGACTGATTATTCCCAGAATAAAACCATTAGTGCTTTGGGTGTGTATTGATTTTGAATATAATGGGAATAATTTGAGTCACGGAGCAGGCTGATACTGTTTCTGTCTAAAGATCCCTAACAGTAATTAAGTGATTGTGGTTTAAGGGGAGACAATGAATGTTCATCTGCAAATGTTTAATGGGTAGTGTTAATTTCTTTTGTTGTTTTTACAATAAGTTCCGTGTAAAAGATAAGTATTCATCAACAGAGATCTACAAGAAGTTATACAATTTTATTATTGGCATTAATGGTTTATCAGCAGCATTCAACAATATTCTCTTGTCCAAAAGTCACGTTTTACCTGAATTTACTGCACTCTTGTTCATTCTGAATGGTGCACACAGGGATTTGTTTTGTTGTTGGTAGGGAAAGGAGCACGAGAGGAGGTATAGAATCATGGAATGATTTTGATTGGAAGTAACATTAAATGTCATCTAGTTCCAACCCCCTTAACATGGACAAGGATATCTTCCACCAGATCAGGTTCCTGAAAGCTTCACCCAACCTGGTCTTGAGCACTTCCAGGGATGAGATGTCTGCAACATCTCTAGGCAACCTGTTCAGTGCTTCACCACTCTCATAGTGAAAAATTTTTTCCTAATGTCTAATCTAAACCTACCCTCTTCCAGTTTGAAACCATCACCCCTCACTCTACACTACATTCTCTGATAAGAGTCTGTCCCTCCCTTTCCTGCAGGGCCCCCCTCAATGCTGAAAGGCTGCTATAAGCTCTCCGTCACTAAAGTGTCAACTGACCGTGGGACCAGAAGCTACAGAAACAGGTGGAGTAACGGAGGCTTTCTGGACTCCATTGTTTCACAAAAGCTTCACTCAGCTAATACGCGTAGGGTGGAAGAAAATGTCACACTGGACTTCATCCTGCACCCACCAAAGTCTGCTATTGTGTTGGGTGGGAGCAGGATCCATGCACAAAGCGATCTGACACACAGCTTAAATGTCACCGATCGTGTGGGAGAGCTTCTCTCCAGCCAGCCCTTCTGAGGGATCATTGTGGGCAATGAAAGGGCAGGAAAGGCTTTTCCAAGCATGTGGGTGGCAGAAAGCAGCCCTTCATTCTGGGTGCACATCAGATGTGTGGAAAACTCTGAAACGTCTTTGCCCTGAAGTGTTAGGCTGAGTGAGCTCTGGAGGTGGAAGGACAGCAGCTGAGCTCCACAGGACCCCTCCTCACACTTAGAGATGTCTCTGGCTGTGGTCTCGCAGAAGAGGAATTGTCACACACTCAATGTCTGGATGAACCACTCCGTGCCTGCTACCTGCCTCCAGTGGGAATGAATTATTTAACAGGAAGAACAATAAAAAATGAGAGACTAACCTGAAAGCAAGCTGTGAGCATGACTCAAGCAGTATTTCTGATGAAATAACTATTCCCAAATGTGTACCTGGGGATACTTCTGGATTTAATATGTATCTGGGGCCACTGATGTTGTTGTCAGTGCTAAGAATGTTAACTGCCTGGGCTGGACTTAAGCCTCTGGATGCTGTGGAGATATCTGCATTAGAAATCACATTTCTCAATCTTCACCATCATAACAGACTTTGTATCTCCTTGGTTGCTTTTGTTCCCACTAGACCTCATTTAGGAAACACAATCCGCTTTTAAGTGCATGATCTTTATAAAACAAAATATCTTTAGGGTATTTCTCAGTAATCAGCTCCCCGAGTTCTTCCTGTGAGATATTCTCGCTGCTCTTCCCAGCTTCATGTCATCAGCAGATTTCGTTGATGGCCCTTCTTGTGCAAGTGTTAGTGGTGTCCAGTTTGAAACCATCAAGACTAAAAGCGATGCCTGAAAAACTGCTTTCAACCATTCTCTACCCTGTCGCTGCCTCTTTCAGCACCTTTTGTCTCTACTTCAACCAGATGCTTTTGCTAATGATTCCCTGTATGGCATCATTTGAATTGCTTTGCTGAAATTCAGTTAGATGAGGTCCATGCGCAACAATTATTATAAATTAAATTGTTGCTTGAGCAATGCTAAGGATCTGCAAGAAATTCTGTGCAAAATAAATGTCTCGTTTCCTCATGCTCCCTTCAGTTCTTTTGTTAACGTTCAGCAGACAGAAATACTTCTGCAATCACGATTATCATTTCAGGCAACAGCTTTCAGTGTGCTATTACCAAAGTAACTGGAGGTCTTACGGGACAAAACCTCAAAGTTATCTATGTTTCAAGCCTAGGAAAAAGCTGTATACATTTGTGATTACTAAGGTCTAATCCAGAACATAAACACAGTATTGGTTCTCTTTCTTCATGGAGCTGATTGTCTAGAAGCTGATAAACCACAGACAATGCCTAAGGAGAAAACTCTGATTTTTTAGCTCTATATAGCTGCCTTATTTGCATTGATACTAATTTGAGCAGATGCAACATCTTTAGCATGATGATGATAAAACAGCTCATTCTTTTGATCTCAGATAAAACACCATTAAAAAAAAATTAAACCAAGAATCATAAAATCTGCTGTTATAATATCTTCCTCTGCACTTGAAAGGGCTGTGAGACATCTGAAAATAAAAGAATCTTTTCTTTTGCCCTATAAAAAAAGTGTTGCTATCTTTTTCCTCCCAATGGTGACTCTTTCAGTCTTGAAAGATTACAAAACCAGTCTGTGAAAACAATTTATGGAGGGCTTTAGTATAAATTCTCTGCTTAAGATATAAAATATTTTGCATATTTGAATGGAAGAGTTAAATCTGGCATTTAAGTTATGAATATGTTGGCACTAGGTCACACAACTCCCTGCTCTTTTGGAGCTGCTGATGATGGAAAGGACAGTTTGCTGCATCACTATCTTGATTCAGAGCAGTCTTCAGCACTCAAGGGTGCATGAGGACCCATATTTGCCCCCCCACAGGGCAGCAGGAGCAGCCTAGGTAGTCCTGGGTTCTTGGCATCGATCTGGGATTTGCGGTTTCCAGCATCATCATGGTACATCAGCCAGAGTCATGTATCTATCTGACCTGAGAAAAGTCCTGTTTGAGCACTCTTAGGTTTGGCTACAATACTTCCCTAGCTTCTTCATGAGTTATTTGGTTTTGGGGTTTCACAGAATCATAGAATCCCAGAATGTCAGAGGCTAGAAGGGACCTCAAAAGCTCATCTGGCCCAGCTTCTGCCAGAGCAGCATCACCCAGAGCAGAGCACACAGGAACACATGCAGATGGTTCTTGAATATCTCCAGACAGGGAGACTCCACAACCCCCCTTGGCAGCCTGTTCCAGTGCTCTGTCACCCTTACAGGGAAAAAAGTCCTCCTCAGATTCACACGGAACCTCCTATCCCTCAGCTTCCACCCAGTGCCCCTTGTCCTGTCACTGGGCATCACCCAGCAGAGCCTGGCTCCAGCCTCCTGGCACTCACCCCTGACATATTTATAAAAATGAGTGAGGTCACTCCTTAGTCTCCTCCTCTCCAAGCAGCACAGCCCCAGCTCCCTCAGGCTCTCCTCATAAGGAAGATAGTCAACTTCCTTCATCATCTTTGTGGCTCTGTGCTGGACTCTCTCCAGTAGCTCCTGTCCTTCTTGAGCTGGGGGGCCCAGAGCTGGACACAACACTCCACATGAGGCCTCACCAGGGCAGAGTAGAGTGACAGGAGAACCTCCTTCGACCTACTAACCACAGCCCTGCTAATCCACCCCAGAATGGCATTGGCCTTCGTGGCCACCAGAGCACATTGCTGGCTCATGGCCATCCTGCCAACCACCAGTACTCCCAAGTCCTTCTTCCCTTTACTGCTCTCCAGCAGGTTTTGTTTCTGTTTTGCTCATTTCTGTTTTCACATGTGTGATGGTTTGGGAGTTCCCTGCACCCCCACACTTTACAAAATCCCCCAGACTAGACTCAGTCAGCTGGAAGTTAAGGACTGAAGCTCTATTTACAGCTTAGCACAATGTACAAGCAGATCTATACACAACAGACATGAATATTTACAGAAATAGACAAGTTAAAGATACTACAGAAACACAAGCCCCCTCCCAGAAATCAGAGTCCCCAGGAGGGGCTCCCAACCACCCTTCTACCTTCTTTCCACCTCTCTGCCTTACCCCAGGGTCTGCCTTACGGGCAAGGTGAGTTTAGAGGATGGGCAAAGGGAGTTAGAAGCAGAGGGGTTAGTTGGGTTACACAGCAGAGAGGAGAAGACACAGCAGCTCCTGGAGTGTGAGACTCTCTCTATCTTAATCTATGTTTGTGTCCTTGTTTTTATACATCTCAAGAAGCCTATGAGTGCAACAGACCACCACTGTTTGCTTTTCACAGCCTATAATTCTTTTCATTAAAATATTCCAATTAGCCTCAAACCAGCACAAGATGCTCCCAAATTTCCAGAATAGTGTCTTGCCTTGTGATTCTGGGGTAACTGCAACCTCTGGATTGGTCTTTGTACCAAAGAGTGGCACCTCTATTGTAGCTGCTTGCTTTCAACCCTTTTGCTGGGGGGTCATGCTGCAGGAAACCATGTGCCCAGCAATGCATGCTTGCTTTTTGAAAGACCTGCAAGTTGAAGGTGAAATGGGAGAAGGCCAAAGGATTTAATGAACTATTTCACTTGATCCCTCTCAGTTTAATACATATGAGGGCTTCAGGTCTTACAGCGCTTTACAGGAGACCAAGTACCCTTTCTGCTGTATTCTTTAATAGCACAAAAATCTAAGGCTACAATTTCTGAGTTCTGGACATATTTTTGCTGCTTAGTGCATGGTATGTGCCTGCTCGATGTTCTTACCAAGTCAGAACATGGTGTATTGAACAGCATGTGAAAGAGTAAGCACGGCTGATCCTCGGGGTCCTAGCACTATTTGCCACTGAGGGTTTACATTTGCTCTTTATACTCTGTGTACAGTTTGTTTGGCTTTCAATAAAAATGACAGACACGATTAATAACAGCCCTGATATCTCATCAGGAGATGCATTCCAAAAATATCTGTCTGCACAGTGAGCCTATGAAAACCTATACAGGACTCTTGTCAATAAAATTCTGCTTTTCTCAAAGAGAAGTTTTCATTAGTTTGGGGAAATGCTTTCCTCATTGCAATGTCTCACTTTCACATTCAAGAATATTGAAGGGAAGCAATACTTTCTGAGGAATGAACCTTTCACACTGCTAATGCCAAAGTTTTCCTTCTGTTTATGACAAAATAAAAGGAACATTTCTAGAATGTTCTTTGTGGAAAAAGGAAAAAGACCCAGGACACACTGGAGAAATCACATGCTGCAGTTTCATAACTGAGCTGTATCAAAGTACTTGAATTAAAGCTGCAGAGGATGCTCACATCTCTGAACCTCGGAGCAGTTTGGCTCCATCTGGTACCCTCACTGGGTGGTAGCACACGCGGACCATGGTCTGACACCACAGGGACTGCAACATCAGGGTGGATTTGAGAGTGGGTCAGGTGTGCAGTCAGGGGGAGGAGTTTTCTTTGTCCTTACAGTTCTCAGACCCTTCCTGCGACAAAGGAATGGTTAAATTTAGGACTCTGAGAGTCCAATCTCTGCCCTAATGAACAGGGATTCCTGTGTATGCTTTCCTGCCGAGTTTTATCTTGTCTGCTGCACTCCTCTTTCTTCCTCTTCACTACCATCTGGTGCTGGAGACATTCCACTTTGCGCTGTCTAAACTGGTTATCAGAGAGTTAATGAATACCTGGGCAGTGCCGTGTTCCCTTCTCCCCACACGTCCTGTTTAGGCCGCGGGATTTCCCCCTCTGCTCAGCTGTATTTACGATGCAGTAAAAATAGATCAGCAGGGCTCCGTGCGGCGCTGTGAGCAGGGTTTACTTTTCATCAAACTATGTGGGCTTTTAACAAAACCAGTAATACCTTTGAAGTTCTTCGTAGCCTCCAACCTTAAACGCTCTAGGAAAACAGATCCATTACAGCCTTAGAGATAAAGAAAGTGAGTAATAGGAGCTTGGAAGCAAAACTGTCTTCCACCGACAAATACCAATGGGCATGAGCAAGCTCAGCCTAGTAAGCTAAAGAAGATAAGAACATGTTTGGATCCGTTGTCAAGAAGATGCAAAAGATGAGGAAGCAACCTTCTCACAAACAAAATTTTGTGTCATGCACAGTGTCAAGCCTAAGGACTGCACTTATGTCAGAAATGGAGACGTCTGCCAGCTGCCGTGTGGTCTGAGTGAAAACAAGACCCTGGTTTCTTAAACTGCATGTGATTTATGTCATTGTGGTCCAGCTGCAGGCCTGTGTCTATTGACGAGGTGATGTTCAATCCTTTCCCCTAGCTGATGACTGTCCAAACACCAGGAGCTTTTTCTAGTGTGAACAAAGTCAAGAGGTATCTAAACGAGGAGGCTGATAAGAGTCCTCCTTGCCTGGAGACAGCCTGTCTGCCATAGAAAGGAGCTGATTTTTACTTCAGTTAAAAAACAGTAAAAAAAGAAAGCACTACAGATTAAAATCATGTCCCAGTACAGAAGGCTGCTGCAAATTTGCCAGACTGGAGCCCTTCTCCACCCCTGCTCTGTTTCAGTGGGCAATACTCCTCCTCCCCCTATGTGAAATACTAATTGGTGCTGCAAGTTCCTTGAAGAAGACAGCCAATACAAAACCTTCTATCTCCCAGGCTCACTACTCAGGTTTTTGAGTCCATTTCCCTCCTGATTCCACAGAGTTTTCCTTATTACAGGCTTTGCTTCCTCTGTTTAAGCTCACACCTTCACCTAAACTGGATCCCTTCAGCAGTGGTTTGAGCTGGCTCCTTCTCTCTCTCCAGAGATGGAAGAGGAGGATATCCTGCCTGTGTATTCCCTTCTTCAGACTTGATGTCACCTCTGCATTGAATCCAAATCTGTATCTTGTACTACCTGGCCTCAATCAGATCATCCAAGTTAGGCTCACGTGAAAATTTAATTCCTTCTCAACTTCTCTGTCACTTCTTTCTAACCTAATTTTTCCAGCTGCCTGCTAATCCTTTCCCTTTCCCTACTGCTATCTTAAGCACTTCCATGTCCAGTTAAAAGCTTCTTTCCTGGTACTCCAGGAAGTTTGAGTTGCCCAGAGCAGAGCAGGTACTAAGTCCCGATCCTCAGTCCCACAGGTGTGTATCACTGAGGAAGTCAATGTGCCTGCTAGCTTCAGCTGGAGCAGTCAAGAGGGAGCAGAGGGCCCTGGTCAGCACCACACTCTCACAAGTGTAAATGTTTTGAGCAGGTGCAGTAAGGACAGATTCTTCAAAGAGTTCAGTTTTAAATGACCAGGCTATTTCATTCTGAGCAAGAACACTACCATGAAGGAAATAACTGAGCTTTAACCTTCTGAGGATTTTTATGCTCTGTTGAAGTGAAGAACTCAAACCATATTGGACTGCTTGAAGAATTTAGTTGTAACTGAAAAAGAAGCCGAAATCAAACGGTTACCTTCCCAGAGGGAAGATAAACCCAAGCATCAGAGATAGCCTGGGGTTCAGACCCAAATTTACCTTCCTTAGTGTAACCCTGCACAGATTTGGAAGACATTGAAATGTCAACTCCAGTGAAATAAAGAGATTTAGTCTGGGCTTTAACTCCCCTGGATGCAATTTGGGCTGAGTAAACGCAGAGGCCTACAGCACGGTGAACATGTCTTCACAGCCAGTGGAGAGGAGAAGCCCCTCTGCCTGTCTCCAGCTTCCCTGAGCTGATGTTTAAAATAGGTCAGATGAATCACTGAAGGGTAGTGCTTCTCTGCTGTCTCTGAGAGGAGCTGGCGGTTCCTAGCTCACTTACAGGAGGGAGGAACTGTCCTGGTTTGGAAAGTTAGCTGACAGCTAAAACTGCTATATTTGGGAGGTGCTCAGATGCTGGCATCACAACATCAAAGCATTACAGATAGAATTGAAAGGTTGGCCTGGAACACGCTTCATTTCCTCTTACAGTTCAGGGGGGTTTGAGTCAGTCATGAGCTCCACAGCCCATATTTACATCCCATCTTTGGGATTATTCTGATTTTCTGAGATCGAGCAAAAGCTGTTGATCCCATGGAGGATTGGGAAGCCCTCAAGGAAAACTCTAAATCACCAGGCAGACCTGGAATGGGCCCTGGAACATCCATTTTGCCACTTGATTTATAACTAAATGCAGCACCAGAAAGTAAAAAAACCCAAACCAACCAACCAACCAAAAAAAACCAAAGTGGAATTGTCCCCAGGTGGTCATGCCAAGCTCTGCACATTTGTGAAGCTTTGTATCTTTTAATTATATTTAATAAGTTCACTTTTCATTCCCATTTTCAATACCCTCTTCCCTTCCTCTCTTTGTAAGGAATGTATGTTTTGTGCTGGCTACATCACCTTGGGCACGTGGCCCAATATCATATTTCTGCTCTGGAAACCACCTTGAAGGCGGGAAATTTGTGCTTCATATCTCACCCCACTTCTGGTGTTGTTCTGAGCCTCTGACCACATCAAACACAAACAGGAACCACCACCTTCACCAAAAACTGTGTCTGCTTCCACCAAGTCCTGCTGTACTGCTTCAAGAACAGGAAAATTGCTCCTGTCTTCAAAGAGCTTTTCCTGATTCTGTGGTGCCATTGTAGGTGTTTGACTTCATCCTAAATCCCTGAGACCTTTGCAAGAAAAGCCTCTCTCCCTTCCTGCCTACCTTTTTCCTCTCGGGAGCTTTCTGCATCACACAGCTACTAACCATTTTCTCCCTCTGTGTGAGATCTCCCCAAAGTCACACGAGATGTTATAGCACACGTCTCAAAGGCACAGAAGCTTTGCTTTGGCCAGGCACCGGACAGCATTAACTTCTCCCTCCATTGCTTCTTACTTTCTTCTTCTTCACCTTACAAAATTTGCAGATAACACCGAGTTGAGTGGCAGTGTTGATCATCATGAGGGCAGGGAGGCTCTACAGAGGGACTTGGATAGGCTGGATCAGCGTGCCAACATTAATGGGATGTGTTTCAACAAGGCCAAATGCTAGCTCCTGCTCTTGGGGCACAACAACTCCAAGAAACGCTACAGGCTTGGGGCAGTGTGGCTGGCATCACACCTGTGGCTGACACCCTGTGCACCCTCCAGAGCTGACACCCTGTGCATCCCCCAGAGCTGACACCTGTGCATCCCCCAGAGCTGACACCTGTGCATCCCCCAGAACTGACACCCTGTATGTGCACCCTCCAGAGCTGACAC
>VWYK01081080.1:2387-20779 GCA_013399775.1 Semnornis frantzii | reverse complement strand
GGGGCAGGGAACTCCCTAACCAACACAATTCAATTTTCTATGTTTTCTATACCCAGTGGCAGATTCTGCAAAATCTGTCAGAAGGATGTTTGACACCCCAGTCCCCAGTGAAGTTTGATTTATTTGTGTAGATAACACCAATTATATCATTAGCAAAGTCATTAGCAGGCATTCAGAGGGAAAAATGACAGAGTAGCAGAAGAATTTAGGAGCACAGACTTCTTTTTTGATGCAAGGGTGCAGGGTTTAGAAAGAAGCAGTTTGCCTCCCCAAGCAGGAGAGAAGCACTGCTTCTGCTGGCTGCTTCTGCTTCCTTTCTTTTGCTTTCCCATAGGAACAGTGAGGCAGAGCAGAGAAGGCCAGAGATTCTGGCCCATGGCCTGTTACTCCCTTGTTCAAATATGATACCCATGTCTAGTCCCTTCATTACCTCATTCCTCCTACATCAAGAAGAAGCCAGTGTAAATTACTAAATGAAGAAAGCTATGTGGTCTTGCAAGTTAAACAAAATTACTCCCAAGGATGTTGCATCAGCCACTCGTTGACCAGCACACATTGTTCTCTCAAAGAAGGTATTTTGATGAATCTCCTACCAAACTGTAAAATGTAGCAAAGATTAGTAAAGTCCAGAAAGCTGCCCTTGGCAAAAGCTGCCTTTTTAGCCTCACTCTGGTTGTTTCATTATTTGCAAAAGGACCCTCGCCTCAGCTGCAGCATCTGTTTTTCAGTAAAATCCTGCTTTTTACCCAATTTTCCAGCTGGATTGACTGAGGCAAAAGGAGGTCAAGTGACTTGCCAAGGTCAGATGGCAATCCAGTGCTTTACCAAGGATTAGAATTTAGGAACCTCCTGATTAATAGAACAAATAACCTCCATGCACCAAATCCCCATGGGATGGGCAAGTCACAGAACTGGGTAGGATTAACCAGAAAGGACTTGTCTGCTTGGGTAAGCAAAATATAACCAGACTGAGGAAATACAAACATTTTCAAGTTGCTGAGGCATAATCCTAGGAACCATTTACGTGTGTGTGTGCTTGTGCAGTTTGTGGAGGTCTTTAAAAGACCAGCAAAGCATGAGGTTAGTATTTGAGACCGCTGCATTAAATGACATGCACGCTTTGCTTTATTAAAAAGCAGAATAACCCATCTCAATCCACTAATTATTTAGAGGCTCAGGCACTGGTACTAGAGGTTTGCCCCACACAAACCTTCACTGCCTCCTAATAAAAGGGCACAAATAAACAAACACTCCAGACATGCCTTATGTTCCAGCAGCAGCGCCTTTTAAACAAATCTTACTAGTTACAGAGCAAAAATGGAAACTGTCTGCTTTGATTTAAATCTGTCCTTGAGCAATTTCCACGAGTTAAGGCAGCAGAAGTACAAGAACAGGAACAAATAAACAAACAAACAAAGAAACTTGAGCTCTCCTCCAGCAACTGAAGCGCCACCAGTTTCCAAAAGGCAATCATGGAACCGTCCATTCTTGCACCACAATTAAGAGCAGCTCACAATAGAGGCCAACGGCTCCACCCCGGCAAAGGGAGAGGGCGTTGAAATGCTAATTGCACACAAAACTTCAGTGGTGCTGGTGATTAATATACTTATTGTTATTGTTAAAATCGGAATGACAAAGAGTATAATATAGCAGTGCTTTTGTGTCCTCTGGCTGTTCAAAAGTGTCTCCTTGCACTTTCTTTGGGTGCCAGAATTACTCAGCTTCATTTTACGGTTTTCACTTGTATTGAATAGACAGGAGATGTGGAGGAACAGCTCTTGGAGTATTTGAAACAGTGCAAAATAGGTGAGAATGTTGTGGGTGGTTTTTTTTTTTTTAATTTTGTTTTTTTTTTTTCCTTAGGAAACCTGTAGTGGGGAGGACAGAGGGAACTATTAGAATGTGTTCTGTTAGGTGAAAGAAGAAAGGAAGCAGACCTGGAATTGATTCTAATCGACAGAGTCCTGTTTTCTTACTTTGTAACCTCAGTCACAATCCTTTACTTGTTCCTATAAACTACTGAGATTTCCAGTGTGACCCATGAGAAGGCTTACATGTATGTTTAAGAAGATGAACCTTCAAATGGCTGTTACTTAACTTTGAACATTTACAGAGAACATTTTTCTGAGTAAGGAAAAGGTATTTTGCATTTTGCAGAATTAAGCTTTCAGAGTCTAATTGCCAAAGGGGGGAAAAAAAATAATCAAGGGAAAGGTGAATGTTCATACCCTCTGTAAAGCAAATTCCTCATTCATTCCTGAAAGATTCATGAGAACAACCACAGACCTTTGCTAGGATGGGTCTGCTTGTAATCCTGACTCATCAGAGGTGAGGATGACTATGTGGTGAGTAGAGTATCTAGTTTAAGTTAGATGAATTTCACTAGTGTCTAGTGTAGCTTGATGTTGTCTCAAGAGTAAGCAGCTCATTGCTATACTTACACAGCTTACATTAGCATAAGCTAATATGAGAAATATTTAAGATAAAGAAGGCTGCAATAAATCATAAGCTATTTTGGGAGTGGACACTCAGTCTCCCTATTGGAAGATTTCAAGCTGCTCATCTCAGCCTTAAATGCCCATTGCCCATAGTTGTCAGTGGCTGTTTATAATTGACATTAAAAGCACTGACTGTACTTTAAAACCAACTAGGTAAAGAAAATAAACAAAATACACCTGTAACATACCCAGGACACTGTGATATGGATTCTGCACTGAAGTTCTCCATGGCTTTTGAGTATCGAATGATTGCCAGATTGAGGGCAAGGAACATCAAAACAGGACTAAGGATTATTGCCATTGCTCAACTGGATGCACAGCTGTGGAGAAACAGGAAAAGGAGGATGTGGTATAAGACAACAAAGAGGGAGAGTCCCTAAAAGTCCAGGAAGAATAGCTCCAGGGAACTGAAGCATTGAGGAGCAGAGCCTGCTGGAATTAGCCTTAAGCAGGTAATTTGGAAACAATTTGATCTTTTAAAAGCTGATTCATCCAAGCAGGGCTATATCATAACAAGCTCAGCAGAGGTATGTCACAGTAGCTAGCATCAATTTGTGTACATCAGGGTCTGCCCAGAATTTTGTTTACTCTCCTCAGAAAGATGTTGAAAGAATGAGGTCTTTTTAAAGAACTGTTGTTTATTTACTTCCTCAGACTATTGAATTAAGATGATGCAAAGAGCACAGCATAACATCAATAATTTCCCCCCCAGCACTGTTACATGGCAGTTTGGTTTTACACTCCTTTAAGGATGCATACTGCCATCCCATTTGCACACAAATTGGTGAGAGTGATTTTGCTTTGCTCATCCCACAGAATGATGAACAGAAACATGCCTTGCTCAAGGGATGAGAGAACAAAACATTCCACATAAGGCTGCCGGAGAAGGAAATTGTTACCGAGCGCAGGCCTCTAGTGCCATTTTAGGTCATGCCCATGGGATTTTCGGGTACAGGATCTATAGATGACTTGTCTTGCAGGAAAGACAGGTGGAATAAAATGTGAAATCTGAAGCGCAAGCAAGTATGATAAAATGACATAGTCTGGAAGGGACCATGGAGATCACAGAAACATTCAGGTTGGAAAAGGCCCTCAGGATCACCAAGTCCAAACATTATCCCTACTCTGCAAGGTGCACCCTAAACCACATCCCTATGCATCACAGTTAAACTACTTTAAAACACATCCAGTGTTGAAGTGACTCCACCACCTCCCTGGGCAGCCCATTCCGATGCCTGATCATGTCTGAAAATCTCTCATCTCTCTCTCAGCAATTCAGCCTGGAGAAGAGAAGGCTTTGAGGACCTTAGAGTAGCCTTCCAGTATCTGAAAGGGGCCTACAGGAAGGCTGGGGAGGGACTATTGACAAGGTCTTGCAATGACAGGACAAGGGGCAATGGGTTTGAAGTGGCAGAGGGGAGATTTAGACTGGATGTTAGGAGGAAGTTCTTTACAGTGAGGGTGGTGAGACACTGGCACAGGTTGCCCAGGGAGGTTGTGGCTGCTCCCTCCCTGAAGGGGGTCAAGGCCAGGGTGGAGGAGGCCTTGAGTGAGCTGTGCTAGTGGGAGGTGTCCCTGCCTATGGCAGGGGGGTGGAACTAGATGATCCTTGAGGTCCCTTCCAACCTTACTATTCTATGCTTCTGTGATTCTATGATTAGTTTTTACTAATGAATAAATTATTCATTGTCAGGATGTGTTCTAGTCAAATTATAAACCGCTTTCTGTTTTCATCAGGTCAATGGTTGAGATGTGATTTCACACCTAGGAATAAACAATGAGATGATTTACAAGCTGCATTTCCTTAGACTTTAGATGGTAGATTTGAGTTGCTATTGTGCACTGCATTTCCTCTAACAGTGATGTGATTATTGTTGTCATACATACTGCTAAGCTAAACAACATACAGACTGTGTTTTGTTATTTGCATTTCTTCTTTTGCAGTGCTTTGCAACCCAGACTTTGACTCCAGAAAAATATATTTATTGTATTTTGTCTATGCTGAGGTTTAAGGGTCATGACAGGCTGTACCAAACAGGTAAGAGGTCAGCAGCTGGCATTAGCTCTTAATCTGGCATACAAGAGGGGTCAAAGCATTACTATCAATGAAAACCAAGCTGCTGCTATCGATTACATAGTTCAAGACTTCAGAAGGTTCCTTTCATGTGAAGTGTATCCCTAAAGGCCTTTTAGAATTAAATAATATGATTACACAGAAGAACGATGGCAGAGGCAGAGCCAAACTCAAATGTCTGGGTGATGAGCTGAGATTTCAAAACAAGAACTGGTACAGCAAATGTGAAGTAAAACTACTCAGTGGGGCAAATACATCAAAAGGGAAGGCCCTTCTGTTCAACATCTTCATCAATGACATTGATGAGGGGACAGAGACAGGATCTGCTCAGCAAGTTCTCTGACTATACCAAACTGGAAGGCTTGGCTGACACACCTGAAGGCTGTGCAGCCATTCGGCGAGACTTGGACAGACTGAGAGCCTGGCAAAGAGGAACCTAATGAGGTTTGAAAAGGATTAGTGCAGAGTCCTGCACCTGGGAAGGAACAATAAACTGCTCCAGTACAGGCTGGGAGGTGAACTGTTGGAAAGCAGCCCTGTGAAGAAGGACCTGGGAGTGCTGGTGACAGCAAGTTCCTCCTGGGACAGCAATGTGCCCTGTTGGCCAGGAAGGTCAGTGGGGTCTTGGGGTCCCTTAGTGTCCAGCAGATCAAGGGAGGTTCTCCTCCCAATTTACTCTGCTCTGGGGAAACTTCACCTGGAATATTGTGTTCAGTTTTGGGCTCTCCAGTTCAAGAGGGACAAGGATCTACTGAAGAGAGTCCAAGGGAGGGCTACAGAGATGGTGAAGAATCTGGAGCACTGCCTGATGAGGAGAGGCTGAGGGACCTGGGGCTGTTTGGTCTGATGAAGAGAAGACTTAGAGGGGATCTAATCAATATTTATAAATGTATGAGAGCTGGGGGCCAAGAGGGAGGGGACGAACTGTTGTCAGTTGTGCCTTGTGACAGGACAAGGGGTAACAGATGTAAACTACAGCACAGGAACTTCCAGCTCAACATGAGGAAGAACTTTACTGTTAGGGTCCCAGAGGACTGGAACAGGCTGCCCGGGGAGGTTGTGGCATCTCCTTCTCTGGAACATTTCCAGCTCTTTCTGGATGTGTTCCTGTGCTACCTGCACTAGATTCTATGGTCCTTCTCTGGCAGGGGGCTTGGACTCAATGATCCCTGGAGATCCCTTCCAACCTCTACCATCCTGTGACCCTAGCACACAATACAGGCAGAAGCTACCTAGAGAAACTAGGGAAGTGGCAAGGGTCAATGACAATGCTGGTGAAGCAACATGTTAGACCCTTGTAAAGATCTTAATTCAACTTCTATCCAGGAGAAACATTGCTACTGACCAGCTGTGGAGACACTTCTCCTGACAGAGACACCATAGTGCCATTAAATGGTATCAGCTTAGTCCTCAGATACTGGGATTCAGCTTCTATAGAATCTCTGCCTCACGTAAAAGCTTCTTTATCCCCAAAGGCAACTTTTAGTAGTGTTGAGCCACTTTGTTGGGTTTTTATGGTGACAAGCACAGGGCTTTTGATGAGATTCATGTCAGCTGGACCAGCCTGCTTGGGCTAAAAGTGTCTTTTGCATGTTAGGATGGTTAAAGAGCTTTATGACATATCACCCTTCAAACTGCAAATATTTGAGTGTCATGGTTTGCAAAAGGAACAAGGAAAAGTAGAAGATTGATTTTCAGAATAATTTCTTTTTTTCTGGTCTGAGTAAGGCTCCCTTTTACTTTGATTATCTTGTTCCAAAGCAGTTTAATCACGCTGAGTTCTCTGTGTGCATCTCTGTTATAAACTCATGTACATTTAGGAAGGTCAGTTTGCCTTCCTGATATTTGCCATGTAATGTTGTTGCAGGATCTGATGTGGAGGACTCAAGTGGAAAAGCACAACCAGGACTATGACTAATGTGTTCATGCTTGTGCTTGTAGCAGGGGTTAGAACAAACTCAAATGGCTTCTGACATGTTTTGGCGTTGTCTCAGGCTTCACACACCCAAATGTAATCAATAAACAGTAAACCTGGGTTCAAAACAGTGTATAAATTATAGAACAGCTGTACTCATTTTGACCAGGAGCTTTACCTTTGGCATTGGCATGTTTGTTTTTCTTCAGAAAGTCTTCAGATAAACATTTTCCAGAGAGAAGAAAATTTCTGTCCGTAATGATGGACGAGATATGAATTGATAATGACACCTTTACTTTGCAGATACCTTGGTTTTATCTTGAAACATTTGAAAACAGCCCCAGGACTGCTTTTCACACTACATTGGTTGATAGTGGCTCTGGAGTGAACATCTATCAACAGCTAAAGAGTAGCAGAGATGCAAGCATGCACCTCCTTCATTTGCAGTGTGCTAGCACTGCACACCACGTTGGAGAAATTCACATCTAGGGAAGTCTGCCCAATTTCTAACCCTTTGGTGTCAGGTGACACAAAAAATCTGGTTCAAAAGAGACAAACTGATGTATGTGAAAGTGACAAGGATTTATTGTAGGTGGAGCCAGCAATGCTGCCTGCAGCTGAGTTAGTTTGATGCTTCCCTTTAGACTATCATGTTTTCAGTTGCTTATAACTGTGTTAAATCATCAATCAGAGAATCACAGAATGGCTCAGGTTGGAAAGGACCTTAGAGATCATCTACTCCAACCTCCCCACCATGGCCAGGGGCTCCTCTCAACTAGACTCAGTTGCTCAAAGCCTCATTCAACCTGGCCTTCAACACCCCCAGGCAGGAGGCAGCCGTGACTTTCCTAGGCAACCTATTCCAGAGTCTCACCACCCTCATACTGAAGAGCTTATTCCTAAGATCCAATCTAAACAAACTAATGAATAGATATAGTCTCTTCCTTAAAGCATTCTCTTCAAGATTCATATTTTTTAACCTATTGCCTTACAAAGAAGTATCTAGAACTCACATAAAAATTAGACCTGTAAAGCCAGACAGTCAAAGATTAAAAGTGCCCAAGGTAAGTTACTCTTCTTAGTTATCAAACAAACTTCTGCTTTAGAGTACAACTCTTAACAGTAGAGCTTCATTCTGTGTTTCCATGGGGCCATGTTTCATGCAATGTGTTAGGATGGTTGAATCCCAAAGATGGGATGGGGTCAGACATCCAAAAAGTAAGGATACCCTAAAGGTAGTTCTTCATGGAATATCCAAGAAGTCATGAAGCAGAAAATCTTGCTGTACTTGATATAGCCTAAAAATTTTAGAGAAATTTAGTGTGCCAGGTAGCCTTACCCAAGGGAGATTGAGATTTATGTTGTTTAGGATCTTTTCTTCTTCAGGTTCTTTGACTATGAAAGTTGTATGGTGAATGAGATGAGAAAATGCAAAGGGAAGAAAAAAACTCAATCAACTAAACAAACAAACAAACAAATTTAAGAATAAGACAAGAGATCACAAAATCACAGAAACATTCAGGTTGGAAAAGGCCCTCAGGATCACCAAGTCCAAACATTATCCCTACTCTACAAGGTGCACCCTAAACCATATCCCCAAGCATTGCAGCCAAACTACTTTTGAACACACCCAGGGTTGGTGATTCCACCACCTCCCTGGGTAGCCCATTCCAATGCCTGACCACTCTTGGTGGGAAAAAGTATTTCCTAATGTCCAGTCTAAAGCTCCCAGGATGCAGCTTGGGGCCATTCCCTCTTGCTCTGTCACTAATGACCTGTGAGAAGAGACCAGCACCAGTTTCTTCACAACCTCCTTTCAGGTAGCTGTAGAGAATAATGAGGTCTCCCCTCAGCCTCCTCTTCTTCAAACTAAGCACCCCCAGCTCCTTCAGTCATTCTTGCTAAGATTTATTCATCAGGCCCTTCCCCAGCTCCCTTGCCCTCCTCTGCACTCACTCCAGTGTTTGCTTATTGAACAGGAGCCTTTTGTTGTCATTGTTGTGCATGTGTGATGAACAAAACAAAAATGAATCCAGTTTGAGAGAGCTGATCATTCACTCTTAGTGCCTTGAATATTTTATATGAAGATAAGGAAAAAAATGTTTTTAATTCTTATGAATAGGTGCACAAAGATATGTTTAAATTTTTTTTGGAAGGGTAAATAGTTCTGGCATCAGAATTTGGGGATGGATAAAAGTTGAGTAAGATACACGCTGGGTTTTTCCTCCTCAAAAATAAATACCAAGCCTTAATCCTATGACTGTAGAGTAAGTCACTTATTCAGTGTGACAGGCAGGAGAACACAGATACACTAATCTACCACTCTGGTACCTGGTATGCATTGAGAGCTATGAAATAGATGTCAGCAGGCTGAGTGCTGTGCACCCACGCACAGTACAATGCTGTGATTACAGCAGGTAGGTGGCTCAGGTAGCAGTGAATTTCAGGTATGCAGGAGTCCAGTGTAATATGTGGTATGATTTGCAGGATTTGGTTAGGACACAACTTATAATTAGATGCTTTGTACAGCATCTGACCTGCTTGCCTTTTGTTCCTTTGAGAAGCTAGACTCCTTTAGGAAATGCTGTCTTTTCTGCAAGATGTTTTGGAGACAATCCATTTTAAGAGAAATAAATTAATCAAAGCAGATTACATTGTGTGCAGTCCATTTCTATAAAGGAAACCAAAGCAATTCACACAAGTTACATTTTTATTGCACGAAACATCAGAAAGCATCCAGATAAGAAAAGCCACTCCTGGGGGGACAGTCTGTAAGCCCACAACTGCCTTCAACACCAATCAAAACATTCTCACTATCCTGCACAGGCAGTAACCTGTTCCTAGATTTTGTACAGAGTATTACTGATAAACTTCCTCAGGACTTCCACAGACTGCTCTTGTTTGGTCATACCTTAATGCTTTCAGCTGTTTGTGAGTCTGTCTGCATGAAATGCTCACTGTGCTTGCTTTTATGTAGCATATATTTTTGAAAAACTCTTGCCACCCAGAGGCATGGGGGGCGGGGATGTGTGTGTCTGTGTGTGTGGGGGTAGCCTTCCAGCATCTGAAGGGGGCTACAGGAGCTCTGCGAAGGGATTTTTTACAAGGACTTAGCAGTGACAGGTTGAGAGGCAATGACTCTGAGCTGGAAGAGGCTGGAGATCAGGAAGAAGAAATTCTTTACAGTGAGGGTGGTGAGACATTGGAAAAGGCTGCTCAGGGAGGTCATGGATGCCCCCTTGATGGACTTGATGGGTGGACCACTTGCTGGATAAGGAATTGGCTGGATGGTCACACACAGAGAGTGGTGATCAATGGTGCAATGTCCACCTGGAGACCAGGAAAGAGGTAGACATTGCACATTGCTTAGTTGTGAGCTGCAGGCAGTGTGAAGGACCTGCAAGCTCACTCAGTGAGCTGTGCTGCATGCACCTGTGGCAGTGAGGGGAGCTGCAGAGCCATGGAGACCAGTGACAAGTGACATCCCTCGGGGGTCAGTGCTGGCACCAGTGCTGTTTGACATCTTTGCCAGCAATATGGACAGAGGAATCAGTGCAGCCTCAGCAAGTGTACAGATGGCACCAAGCTGTGTGGCACAGTCAACTTGCTAGAGAGCAGGGATGGCATCCAGAGGGACCTGGACAGGCTGCAGAGCTGTGCCCAGGCCGACCTCATGACATTCAACAAGGCCAAGTGTAAGGTCCTGCACCTGGGTAGGCACAATCCCAAGCACAACTCCAGGCTGGGTGGGGAATGGTTGAGAGCAGCACTGAGGAAAAGGACCTTGGGGTCTGGGGTGATGAAAAGCCCAACATGAGGCTGCAGTGTGAGTGCAGCCCAGACAGCAACTGAGTGCTGGGCTGCAGCAAGAGCAGTCCGGGCAGCAGGGCAAGGGAGGGGATTCTGCCCCTTTGCTCTGCTCTCCTCAGACTCAAAAAGATATTGACCACAGCCACTTGATACCCATTCCTCAGATATTTATAGATATTGATCAGAACCCCTCCCAGTCTTCTCTGGGCTAAACAGCCCCAGGGCTCTCAGTCTCCCTCCACCGGGGAGATGCTCAAGTCCCCCAGTCATCCTCGTGGCTCTCTGTTGGACTCTCTCTAGCAGATCCCTCTCACTCTTGAACTGGGGAACCCAAAACTCGATACAGAATTCCAGATGTGGTCTCAGTAGGGCAGAGCAGAGATGGAACCTGCCTAGACCTGTGAGCACACTTTTTTTGAAGCACCCCAGGATACCATTGGCTCTCTTGGCCACAAAGGCAACGCTCAACATGTTGCTGCTGGGAAGAATGAAGTGCTTTCCATGCTCCTAAATTTGGCTTCTTTGTTGTAACATCTTGATAATTATTAACTGCATATCTTCCTAAGATAAACTGCTCCCTTTTTCTTTCAGCTATGACCAAATATTGCTGATGACTTTAAAAACAGAACTAGATTGTAGATTAAGCACCGTGTTGTGATTAGTACGGCGTTTCACACCTCTGCCAGAGCTATTGTCTCAGGTAGTCAGCAGAGATCATTGAAACTGCTTCCAAATCATACTTGAAAGGTTATCTTTGGAATATTTTGTTTTCGAGATGGGCAGCTTTCAACACAAATGAATGTGCTATCCTGCTCCTGGCTGCTCTGAGCTGGCAGAGCTCAGATTTTCCTGGGCAGGGTTGTTATGCACGTTGGGGGCTATTTGTTATGAAGGCTCAGATAGCAATACCTCTCTCACACTGGGACAGTCCTTCTGAATTAAAAATAGTTGTAGTTTCCTTTGTTGAAATATGTGAAGAGGAGCATAGCAAGACATGCAAGTCTGACCAAAGGTTAGAAAGAAAAGAATTATCTCTTTCTGGTCAAAGGGAGGACCACAGCCTCGTCTCTTGTAAATGGGGGTGTGCAGCAGGGGAATGCTGAGTCAGCTGCAAAGAATTAATCAGCCTTTCATCATCTTGGCTCAGGAAAAATGGAATTGTCCTGTGGGGAACTGTGAGGGAATCTAGTAACAAAGAATTATTCCAGAGAAATCACTGAAATTGAAAGTGGAAAGGGATTTATTCCCATTTCCCTCCAGATGCAGAATAGAGAGAGCCTTCCTGACTCCTTTGACTTCAAATTGGACTGAAGGAAGTTGTGCATTTTAAGAGTTTTCCCACTCACTGGCTCCTCTGGGCATTTGAAAATCTGGCCACTTTCTGCGGATATTTGAACAGGTTCCAAGTTCATTCAAACATCTGACCCTGGACTTCTCTGCTTTCATTCTATATATTTAGTTTGGCATCTAAACTTTACCTTCACTTCTCTAGCCTTCAAAACAAGATGTAAAAAGCTCCAACAAAGATGCTGCATACCAAATTATTTCCTGGGCCAGGCTCCTTTAATGAGAGGAATTAATCAAAAAAATCAAATGAAAGGATTTAGGATCTCTAAAGGAGGGTGTAGGTAAATACCTCAAGGCTAGGGGAGAAGTCCTTTAAAATTGAGGCACCTGAAAGGACTTCAGTGGACCTAGCCTAATTTGCATCACCATAGGGTCTGGCTGGAAATGATTACATGTCTCATCTGAAATTGTTCAGCACTGGAGACACCGGAGTGGAAATCTTACAAGCGGTAGCATAATTATGAGATTTCCAGTCCCCCTTTCTTCAAGTCGTGCCTTTTTCTCAGGGGAAAATATGCATGCCAAGACTGGGTAATAACTCTGACAGATTCCCCCATTCATAGCACCGAGAGCTGCAGCTGGGCCGGGTACGGCGTGAATCCTTGTGATCTCCTGCCCCGGCAAATGCCTCGCTGCGTGCGGCCAGAAGCCAACCTCTTCCACAATACTAAATCCACTGAAGCAGAACCTCTGCAACAATTTATAGCAGGTTTCTAGGTGCTCGGCAGCCATAGTGCTTTTCTTGTTTATGGCCCATAGTTTCCTCAGCCATACTCTGTAATTTCCTTACTGAGGTCTTACTCTCAGGTCTGCATATATTTACATGTTTTACTCTGTAAGCTTTTAAGCAGCAAATTATACAAAATAGAGGTGAGACCTCTGCTAGTTGAGTCTTCCTTTTATTGTTTCCATTGTAGTTGTGTATGGAAAATAAATAAGTAGGAACTTGAATTGACATAAAATAAATGACAGTTCAGGTTCTATAGGTTCATGTTTATGACATGATTGGCCCACAGCCACTGCAGCTATTTCATAGTCTACAAGATGTCCTTCATTTGCTCTTCCACCAGTATGATAACAAGCACACACAATCCTTGCCTTTGCTGCTAGCAGGCTTCTACTCAGCCTGATTTTACACATTCAGCCTTTACATTGCGCTTTGCAGAACTCTTCTCAGCTCTCTTAAGCAAGCCTTATATATTTCATCTATATTATTTTCATCTTGCAGCCTAAGGTGGATGAATATAAAGAGAAAATAAGAAAATCTGATAAATCAGGACACTTGTGAAATCCATTCACGCGAAAGATGTAATTTTTCTTCTAACAGTACACAAATGATGATAACCCAAACAGTATTAAGTGTTTTCTGTAGCAACAAACACCTTTTCATATTGCCTTTTAGGAGTAACTACACCAAAATAAGCCATGTAATGATGACAGCAATCGTGGAGCATTAGGTGCATCCATCCCTGTTAGATCTCTCGTCTGCTTTTGACACATCGGTCATGAGATTTTTTTTTTCTCTCTTTTTTATAGATCTCACAGAAATAGTCCTGGTGTCTGTGGCATGACTCCATTCCTCCCTTGCAGTGCATATATGAAGAAAATGTTGTTGGTTTTTTTTTTTTCTTTTTCCACTCAAGGCCCATCCTACAGCTTTCCAAGGGCTCTTGGTTTTCTTCCCTCTTGCTAGGAAGCACAGACAGCTGAAATTTCAGCCTGGTGTTGGCCCCATATATACAACTCTCTTATCTCTCTCTCAGCAATTCAACTTGGAGAAAAGAAGGCTTCGAGGAGACCTTAGAGTAGCCTTCCAGTATCTGAAGGGGACCTACAGGAATGCTGGGGAGAGNTCTGCCTATGGCAGGGGCTTGGAACTGGATGATCCTTGAGGTCCCTTCCAACCTTACCATTCTATGATTCTATCTGACCTTGCTGGGGCTTCTGAACTTGCAAGCTGTTTTTGCAAAGGGGAAAGGTGTGAATGAGAGCTGGCTGGAGTTCAGTGGAAAGAGGCTGAGGCAAGATCAACAAAGAGAAACTATTAGCAATTTTACAATGAGAACAACCATCTGTTTGTCAGTTAACAAAGGAGCAGGACTGTTGGGTTCTTGGTAGTTGATGCATAGTTAACATCCTTGTCCTGGGATTCTTTATTCCTTTTCCTTCACCTTACCTGAGCAATGATACTCATTTCTTCTCATGCATATCACAGAATCACAGAATCATAGAATGGTTTAGGTTGGAAGTGACCTCAAGGATCATCCAGTTCCAACCCCTGCCATAGGCAGGGATACCTCCCACTAGTACAGGTCACTCAAGGCCTCCTCCAACCTGGCCTTGAACACCTCCAGGAAGGGAGCCCCCACAACCCTCCCTGAGTAACCTGTTCCAATGTCTCACCACCCTCACTGTCGAGAATTTCTTCCTAATCTCCCATCTCTATCTCCCCTTTTCCTTGCTCCATGTTTTTGCTGGTTTCTGCAGCACGACACAAACCGAGCTGTGCTTTATCTTAACTTGATGTAGCAGCCAGCAAAATATTGTAGCTCACACTTGGAGCACTTCTGAGAACAACCCCATGCCTAATTTTCTCTGAGCTACTGTGGCTTCCTAGTTTCTAGCTAGAACTTCAACATCACTTTTGATCTGTGGGATGATGCAGTCAGAGATGGAACGAAGTGTCAACATCCCACTGAAATTCACTATGCTCTCACTCTTTTTCTTTCTGCTAAATTCCTTTCAATTCCTCAGAAAATCTCAACCAGAAGAATTTAAATAGGCACCAGGATACATGGCTTAATACTCAGGATAGACAGTGACTATTTCTTTTCCTAGAGCAGCCTTGGCAAGTTGAGAATGAGGCTTGCAGCATTATCAACAGTTACTGCCAATCCGCTTTCATTTTCTGAAAATTCCCAAGCCCTTTGAATTCCATCTCCACACAGTAATTAAAGAGGGTAAAGGTTATTTTGCTCTTTTGACTCAAAATTGAATTTACTTTGTGTTGATGGAAAAGCAGGAAATGTAATAGTAGATTAATTTTTGTTCTTTCCCCTCGCATTCAAAATTAATATTTCCTACAGATTTTCTATTTCATTTGCAGATAATCAGAATCAAAGATTGTATCAGCACTTCTCTCAGAGAATTTTTTTTTGTGTAATTGCATAAGAAATGCTATTACTATATTACTCTGCAAAATCAACTAGTCCTAGCTGAATGGCACCAGAAACTTAAGCATTCACATGGCAGCGTGATTGGCCCAAGAGTGCCTCCCAGAATATGTTGAGATTCAGGTAGTGGATTAGTTTAAGCATTCATAATGCAGTGAAGTTAGGGAGGTAGGTTTTATGGAATCATATAAAAGACAGAAAAACCCATGATGGGCATTGGCAAGTGGCAAGTATACTGCCTATGGGCTGTCATCCAGGGAGAGCATAGTTCCAGTCGCTCTTTGGTGTCAAAGTGGATAATAAATGGGATGGAGAGGTGTCTGGATGAGAAACTTTATTCTCCTGGAGTTGAATAGACATTTTAGAGGGAGGTCTTATGAAGAGCACCTGAAGGAGCTGGGGCTATTGAGGAGGCTGAGGGAGGACCTCATCCCTCTCTATAATTACCTAAAAGAACCTTGTGGACAGTTTGGTGCTGGTCTCTTCTCACAGGTAATTAATGATAGAAGGAGAGGCAAGAGCCTCAAGTTGCAAGAGGGTAGGTTTAAACTGGACATTAGGAAAGTTTTTTTCCCACCAAGAATGCTTAGGCTTTGGAATGGGCTGCCCAGGGAGGTGGTGGAGTCACTTCAACCCTGGATGTGTTGTTTGGGGATATGGTTTAGGAGTGACCTTTGTTAGAGTAATGATATTGGTTGGACTTGATGATCTCAAGTTTCTTTTCCTACCTGAATGCTTTTGTGATTCTGTGAGCTTTAGCTTCATGCAGCGTTAAAAGATTGAGATTTTAGACTTTCAAAAGTCTTGGCTTTGAAGTAAGGATAGTCAGGAAATTCAGAGCCAGGTAATGATTCCACCTTTGGAAATGATGGTAGTGAAAGAAGATGTAAAACACTGATGGCAATTTTTATAATTGCTGTAAAAGAGAGTAGAATGTTAAAAATTATCATAAAAAAACCCAGCAAGCACTTCCAGAGGAAAAAAATTAAGGAAAAAACAACACAAAAACCCAAGCTGTTTCTACACTGATTCTTGTAAGGTCAAAATTCAGCTTTCTGCTTGGAAATTACTGTCTCTAAAGACTATGCATCATGGGTTCCTGCTTGGATAGATGGACTCTCAAGGATATTTTTTATTTGCTGTTTAGTCTGTTACTCCTAAGCTGACCACTCCATTTCTTTAAACAATGTCCTTCTTTACTGGTTTACTATTTGCAGTGCCCTAGGTATCTGAAATAGTTAAGTGATGGCAACTGTGGATAACATTTGTCAGTATTTCTGACTCTTACAGAAGTATGTCAATAACATTTGCATTTAAAGAAGACCTCCCCTCTTCTTTCAGCTAGAGTAAATTAAAAAGATCATGATGACAGAAAATATCAATGTCTGCTG
Organism: Semnornis frantzii; assembly: GCA_013399775.1. Lineage (NCBI taxonomy): Eukaryota > Metazoa > Chordata > Aves > Piciformes > Ramphastidae > Semnornis > Semnornis frantzii. The sequence continues at coordinate 4,571 of VWYK01081080.1, read as the reverse complement.
GGGGCAGGGCAAAATGACCAAGTCAGCTCATGGTACAAATTCACAAGGGTTGATGAAGGCTGGGGACTGGCTTTATAAAAGATACTTTCATGTTGCCAGTGCCTTAATGAAAGACTCCAGATTTTGCTTCAGCTTCTTAGATAGTCATACTCAACCAGGATGTCCTTGTTGCTTCCTGTCAGGAGACAGAAAACCAATTTGGATCAACTTTGCATTGAGAAAAAGAGATGTTTTCTGGCTGGATTCAAAATGATGAAACAAAAGAATATATCTATGTTGCAATGATTTTTAATTCCTTTTTAGCTGTCCTTTTCTGTCTCTTGTAGAGCTGGGTCTGGTGAATCGATACAAGTAGATGATGTTAGATCACATAACAGAAAAAAAGATGATGTGATAAGTTTTTCATATTAATATTTGAAGACGTGAAATGGATGCTCAGAAAATAGGAGGGATTTGAAGCCACTGAAGGCTGAAGTTATTTGTTTCCCACAGGTTAGGTGGATGTTTAAATATAAGCTTTCACAGTCAGCATACCTTAATACCTTTAAAAGATGAAAGTGCAATTCACTAATTCTGTTTCAGTCAAGAGGTTTTAATACAAAACACCCAAAAGTTTTCTTTTTTATTCATTTTTTCCCCAACAGAATTTCAAGGAACCTTGCCCATGCTTCCTCTGTAAGGCAATTTAAAAGCAGTAAAAGAAACTCTCTTGCTTTCCTGAATTTTCAGACACAGGTACAACTTTTTGCCATTTGAGTAACAATCTAAATGTTAACCTCTAGGGGAAAAAAAAACAAACCACAGTAATTCCAAAATATTAAACAAAAGATCCTTGTCCTTAACTACTTCCATCAGACTGTTTGGAATACCAGATTAATAAGGAAAAGGTTTTTCACTTTGAGGGTGACAAAACATTGGAACAGGCTGCCCAGGTTGGGTTGTGGTTCTCTGGAGATAGTCAAGCCCTGCCTGGATGCATTCCTATGTGATCTACTTAAGGTGATCCTGCTCTGGCAGGGGGGTTGGACGGGATGAGCTTTCAAGGTCCCTTCCAACCTCTAACATTCTGTGATTCTGTGGATACAATCCATGAAACAGACCAAATTTTTGCCCAGCTGTACATCCTTGCCTTTGAAATTAAAAAACCTTACATCAGTGCAAAATGTTTTTGTGTAGGATGGTTTCTGGCTCAGTGGTGAAGCTCTATGTGAGGACAACTCTTTGTGCCTCCCTTCACAAAATCAGGAGTAATGTGAAGTGAAATAACCTAAATTCTTTTTAAAGAGGATGTGTCTCTGATTAGAACTGCAACCACACTTTACACAAATTTATTTTTTATAGAAGGAATTCTTTACAGTGTATTGTTTAAACTTACCTTCAGACTCCTGACATTATAACCAACTCTATTTTTTTGCCTTTAAGTTCCACTGGCTATAAAAAATCATCCTCTCAGCTGGTTTGGCCAGTTATCAGTTGCCAGAGACTTTAGTGGCAATGTAACCAAACCTTTAACATGTGCCCAACTTGAATCCAAGGTGTGACAAGATTAGTTCATTAAACTAAATCCTCTGGGATGTGGATTGTGTCTTAACAGGCTTGCACAGACCCCAGCACCAAATAGCATGACTGGAGTCTGTGTGTGGTGGGCGCTCAGTCCAGACCTGGCATCTGAGACAGAAACCACTCTGTGGGCTGTTGCCGCCTTGGGTCCCCTGTTAGCTAGGGGACATTCAAAAATTGGTTGGTTAGACCCAAAAATATTGAATTAGTTTACATTTTATCCTGCTGGTGGGGAGCTATCTCAAAGTGCACAGTGCTGGTGTATTAATGAAGACTAAAATCGAGTGTGGACAAAGCCCCAGTTTACATCATTGCCCATTCCTCAAATCCCATGGATTTCCAGTACATGAGATTTAGGCTCCATCCACATAAAAAGATATTGAAAAACAAGGTGCAAGGTCTTTGGTTATGTTTTCTCTTGGGTAAAAATTGAAATTATTTTCTTCATTTCTACCAAGAATTAGGTAACTAAACCCAGCAGCTAATAAGCCAAGCTACTTAGTGATCCTCTGCCTGTCCAAGTTTCTGCTTCAGGTCCCCTGTTATGTGAGCAACTTGTAGTGTGAGTTCTTACGGGGTGTAAGATTAAAAAAAAAAAAGGGAAAAGAAATGGGAAAAAAAGGA
>VWYK01081079.1:0-15101 GCA_013399775.1 Semnornis frantzii | reverse complement strand
AATTCTGTGATTCTGTGTAAATGGAGGTACCAGCAGCAGATCTCCTCCTGCAAATACCTATGTACCTGATGTCAGACAATCAAATATTCCAGGGGAGCAATCCCAAGCACAGAGCATGCCTAAATATTTGCAGGCTGAAGCCTGCTAAGCAGGGTAAAAGAGGATAGCTATGTAGTTGCTTAGCTCTTATGTAAATTACTTTGTTTTCCAAAGCTGGAAAGCCTTGCAAAATGCTTTTATGTTTAATCAAATCCAAATAAAATGATTCTACAATGCACTGAAGGGCTTCACATGATGAGTCAGTGGCAATGTCAGCTATTTGGACTGGAGGCAAGCACTTCACATTCTGGTCCCAGTCCAGGTCCCATTGAAGCCAGTGGGAGTCCTTTCCCTGATTGCAACATGAGCCTTTGTTACTAAATTAGCTCAAGCCGATGAGCTGCGAAACAGAGAAGTTACTTTTACTGACCATTCCTAACCCAGGCTTTTTATGGATAACTGTAAACTGGTACTAATTCACTAATTAGGGCTGAAAACATACTCACTGCATAGCTAATGTAAGGGTTGGCTATTACTCTTTGGTACTTCATCGAGATGCTCTGGTATGTGGTGCTGGAGCACTGGAGCAGGCTGCCCAGAGAGGCTGTGGGGCCTCCTTCTCTAGAGAACTTCAAAACCCGTCTGGGTGTCTTCCTGTGTGATCTTCCCTAAGTGGTCCTGCTTTGCAGGGTTGTTGGACCCAATGACCTCTGGAGGTCCCTTCCAACCCCTAGCATTCTATGACTCTTTGACACAAGAACTCCCTCAGGTGAAATGAGCAGTCCCAGGAGCTGTGTAGTTTGGCTGGAAGTGGGGAGAGAGCCAACAAAAGCATTTATTTCCCTTCCTACACCTCAGCAAACCAACTTGGAGCTTTGCCCATTGCACAGGCAAGTTGATACATTTCAGATTTTAGATCCATATCCACTTGATGCTCTTTGGGGCAAGGAATGTGACGGGCTTTGTTTCTACCTCTGCCTTTACTACTGGAGCAAAATCTGACAGAAACACACCTTTAAGAAATTACAGAGTAGAAAAATCAGCTTGGCAAATCACAATCAGTGTCAGCACATGAAGTGTAGCATGAAGTCTCCACAATAAAGTATTCTGACTAATATGAAAACAATTTAATTGAATAAACAGAAGAGCAAAGTAATTTTCTATTTTTTTTCTCTGCCCTATTGCCTTTGAACCTCAGCTGTAGAGGTGCTGTCCTTCTTACACAGGTTTCAGATAAAAGCAAGATGCCTCCTTTTTCACTTTGCTTGCACACAGACATAACATCAGGCTTCAAAGAATAGCCAAGAGATGAAGGAGTTGAAGAAAAGAAACAGCATTAACAGAACTTGACAGAAAAACACTGCAGAGTGCATTTTGCCCTATTCCCATCACAAAGTGTCAAATCCATTATTCTACACAAGAAAAAACACAGAAACACATTTGCCAGAGCCAAGGCCTTACCTTGATCCTGTACTACATAACAATACTATCAGCCAGCTGACGAAGGAACCCTTCAGTGCTGTACACCTAACATATGTAGCCTGCTCAGAGCAGAACATGGAGACACCACACCTGTTGCCAGCCTGAGGTGCCTGCCCTGGAAAACAGGTATTCTAACAAACTGTACTCCAGTACTCCAGGGAGGGAGGTACTTCTCCCCCTCTACTCTGCCCTTGTGAGATCCCACCTGGAGTACTGCATCGAGTTCTGGTGTCTCCAGAACGAAAAGCGACATGCAGCTGCTGCAGAAGGTCCAGAGGAGGCCATGAAGATGATCAGAGGGCTGGAGAACCTCTCCTATGGGGACAGGCTGAGAGAGTTGGGGCTGCTCAGCCTGGAGAAGAGAAAGCTCCAGGGTGACCTTAGAGCAGCCTTCTAGAACCTGAAAGGGCCTTATAGGAGAGCTGGGGAGAGACTTTTATAAGGGCTTGTTGTGAGAGGACAAGAGCAACTGAATCTGGAGGAGGGGAGATTTAGAATGGATATTAGAAAGCAATTCCTTAAAGCTGGGGTGGTGAGACCCTGGCACAGGTTGCCCAGGGAGGTTGTGGCTGTCCCCCTCCCTGGAGGTGTTCAAGGCCAGGTCGGATGAGGCCTTGAGCAAGCTGGGCTGGTGGGAGGTGTCCCTGCCCATGGAATTGTATGATCTTTAAAGGTCCCTTCCAAAAGAAACCATTACACAACTGGGAAGAACAAGAATTGCAGCTAATTTCACTGCTGTATTATTCTTCTGTATTTTTTCATAATACCCATAACTGAATTTTTAAGCCTTTTTTTTTTTTTCAATGTGTCTACTTAAAATATAAGAAGCTGGAAAAAATTAAAAAGATAACAGCTTGATTTCTTCTCACATTCCTTTCATCAGCCTGCACATTCACACACCTCAAGCATCCTCTGAATTATAATCCTTGCCTCACAAAAGATCAGGAAAGTGTTTTTCCACAAGTCACTCCAGCATCCCAGCTCCAGTTCATCACTTCACCACCAGAGAGCACTGCCCGAATGTCTTTGGAAGAGTTTTCTGCCCAATTTGAAATCAGAAAAACAAAACAAAACCCAAAACATTGCACCTTTGAAATCTTGTGACTGAGGCAAGGGGATGGAGGGAGGTGTGAGAGGCATAAAGAGGAGTTATGGAGAAGCTGTTAGGCAGCACAATGCCTTAGATCTTTGCTCTGCTTCGTTCTAGTCTCATCCACTCTCGTACAGTCTGGTACAGCAGCACAAAATAAGCTTTGTTGGTTTAATCAAACAAAGCAGTCTTGAATCAGGGTGTTTCTGCCAGCTATTGGGATCCACAATATGACTCTGATGGACTAAGGTTTGGGGAAGAAAAAAAAGAAAACCAGTTTTATAGCTAACTAAAAGTATTCAGTGATACTGCCTGGCACAGACCATAATATGTCCTACAGAATCAGTGCCCAGTAGCATTAACACTCAGCTCTGGCTCTTTACAAGCAGTTCTGCTTTAGTGCTGATTCTTCTTAGGTTGTCCCCTCTTTCAGTAGTGACTTTTACCCCACTTAAGCAGCTTTGCTTTAGGACAGAGGCTTCTCTGCACTGCCCTCAGTTATCTCCAATGTCCTTTCCATCACAGAGAGTTCCTTGTATCCTGACATGTATGTTTCAGGCATGGTGATGCACAAACCTGCATCCACCTTTCCCATTAGATGAGGCCTTCAAATCTATTCTTAGGTCCAGCCTTGTCTCCAGACTGGAGCTGAGCTGTAAGAATGTCTGGAAGGGAAAAGCCTCCACTGTCCTGGAAAGTCAGGTTTTCTTCCCCTGGATACAGGGCCTACTGCTTCAGAAATGCATTTCAGACCAATCTGTTTGCATTGACTGTCTGGCAAGCCAGAAAACTGAGAGTATCTCAGTTTACCAATGGAGAAGGTGTTTCTGCTTCACAAAAGAGGAGTAATAACTTTCCTGATTGTAGCCACCAAAGCCTTCACCTTTTTACTGCTCCACTGCTATTGAGATGATCCAGAGGAGAGCAGTATTTCTCAGTGCAGGGACAGCATGACGTTTTCCCCTCTGAGATTTTACTTCCCGGCCCATGAGAGAGCAGGGGAACTGGAGCTGAGGTGGGCATCCAGCCGCACTTGAACATGCAGGCTGCTTTCCCATCTCAAAAGGCAGCTTGCAGGCAGACATGCAGACCTCCTCCCACTGCTGTATGGCAGGGAGGGCTTCACCCTGGGCTATTCTGGTGCTGCTTTCTCCTGTGCCCTTCAGCAAAGGGCAGTTCTGAAGTGCTTTGGAGGCTCAAATCAGTAAAGGCTACGTGGGTCTGCCATGCTTGGCCAGGGGGAGAGTCTGCAGTGAAGCAACATGTCCCAGAGACCTCTCTGAAAACATTTGGCATAGCCTAGGTCTTAATCAGCTCCAGAATGGAAAAAGTAGCACAAGCAAAATGTCTCTGAGTGCCTATGGATCCCTACATTTAAGTCCACTTATAGGAGGAGGAGGGGAAAAGTAAAGAGCACTTTTTTCCCTCAAGCTCCAGAGCCAAAATCTCTGCATTTTTTAAGTCATCCTACCAAGGCAGAAAAGGCTGAAGCTCACTGTGACCTAAATAAAGCAAAAGAATTAGGTACTTGTGATCAAAGGGTTGAATGATGCATATACACATCTCTCTAAATAATGGAGTGGGTGGGGGAAATGGCATGTCATTATTCCTCTGAAATGAAGGGAATTACCTGCTCTGAAAAGAAGACCTAATCTGTTTTTATACAGTGAAGAATAATGCCACACTATTTCTTCTGAAATTAGCAGCTGACAAGCTGAGACTTCAGTGCTCACAGCACCTGGTTCTCTGGCACCACACTGCACTTAGCAGCAGGAAGCTTTGCCTTACCAGTTTTATAAGGTTTGGGGGGGAACAGCCACTGCCACAAAGGTACCTCAAAGTTTCTTTCTTTCTTTCTCTCTAGAGAAGCAATGCACAGAAAACCTGATACCAGCACTTCAAAAAGGTGCAGAGCTTTGAAAGTTACAGAATCACAGCACGGTAGAGGTTGGAAGGGACCTCCAGAGATCATCAAATCCAACTCTCCTGCCAAAGCAGGGTCAGCTAGGGCAGGTCACACAGGAACATATTCAGGCTGGCTTTGAAAGCCTCCAGAGAAGATTCCACAACCTCCCTGGGCAACCTGCTCCAGGGCTCTGTCACCCTCACAGTGAAACTTTCTCCTCACGTTGATGTGGAACCTCCTGTGTTTAAGCTCACATCCATCTCTCCTTGACCAATAGGTGCCACTGGAAAGAGCCTGTCCCCTTCCTCCTGACACCTACCCCTCAGGTATTCAGAGACATCAATAAGATCCCCTCTCAAGCCTTCTCTTCTCCAGACTAAGCAGCCTTAGTTCTCTGTCTTTCTTCACAGGAGAGATGCTCAAGTCCCCCACTCATCCTTGCAGCTCTCTGTTGGATTCCCTCCAATAGATCCCTGTCTATCTTGACTTGATGTTTAATTATACAGGAAAGATCATTCCAACCAGCTGCACCTTTCACTAGTTTTCCAAACCAGAAGGAATCTCTTCCTAAAATTCTGTATTTCCAGTGTCCAAGACAGGCAGGGAAAAAGTGAGTTCTGAAAGCTGAAGTAAGACTCATGTAAGTAAATAAGGAGTTTCTCTTTTTTAGCCTTTTCTCCAACTCCAAGGCTTCAGCTACTGAATACTTGAGCACACAGCCACAGTAACGACTGAACAGTTTCTCTTGGAAGGATAATGGCTATATTTTATCACAAGAATGCAGAGGAACAGCAGAGAGACTTCTCAAAACTGTTCTCCTGAGGAATTTCTCTCTGTCTGCTGACAGTAGGAAGGCCTCAGCACTCATAAAGAGGCTTGGGAGATTGCAAATGAGAAGTCATTTCCATCAGACCTGGGAGACCAAAAATCACACAGCTTCTCTACCTCCTAGAGAGTTTCTGATTAAATTAAAATGGACTAACCAAGCTTCCCTGACTCTCCTTTACTGGTGCGGGGCTGCATTCAGCTCCGAGTTATGTGCAGAGAGCTCCCTAGCAGCAGACTGGAAGGAAATACTAAGTCACATTTTCTCTCCCCCATGCACCTGAGGGTGGTGTTTTCTTTGTGTTTAAATATTAAAACTTTTTTTGGTGATGGTTTGTCCTTGATTATGCTGACACAGAGAGCATGAAAGTGAAAACAACAAATCCAATCACCCAAAACACTTCTCACCATTTGACCTTTCCCACCACAGGTTTGGCCTAGGCACTGTAAAGTGCAGGACTTTTCATATTTGCACTCAATCTTCTTTCATACAAGAACTTCCCCTGTGTTGGGACAACCAAAACAAGCCACACTGCCCACTGTGCATGCTGCCCTGACTGCCAGGCTCTGCAGAAGCACACTGTTGTTTGGGGTGGTTTATTTTTAAGCATAGGAGACTGTTTTCTCGTCTACCCAAGCAATTAATTTTGTAATAGCTGAATAGCTCCTTGGAAAATGAAGCAGGAAGAACTTATTGGAAGACATTGCATCACCAAGAGAAGTTAGCTTGTTCAGAGAGTGCTGGAGCTGCAAGTCTGAGAGCTAAACACATCCATGTCATGTCTTCAACTCCCCTTGTCCATAGGGTCTTGCACTGGATAACTGTGTCAGGGAGAAATGGCATCTCCTCCATCTGACCTAACGATGACTCCATGATAATGCCCCAGGGTTGAACACCTCCTGGTCTCAAAGCAGGGAGGCAAGGCCTCAGAGGCAAACCTCACCTGCTTCAGCAGCCCTCAGACAGACAAGCAGAGATGGGCTGGTAGCCCAGCTGCAGAAAACAGGTTGCCTACATTTAGTGTCACCTTCCCTGACAGTGACTTCTCTCTACACACACACATATGCAACCTACTGGAATCTTCTTCTTCCTCTGTATGGATCTACACTATCCCCTGCAGGAAAGCACCTGATGGATGAACTTTTCTTGACCCCTGGTTGTTAACAGTAAAAATTATAATCAAGACTGTCTTCAGCTTTCCTTCTTCTCCCTGCTTTGTAACAGTGTGTAAATTGCTCCAGCCTAATGTAAAGGTTTCCATTCGATTGCCATGGTTTCAGCTGACCTGCAATCAGTCTTCTGCAGTTTGTACTGCCAAATGTGTAGCCTAAGGCACTCTCCTACTAACTGCTGTACCTAGTTACTTGTCAACAGGAGAGTCAAGCAGCTAACAGACAGCTCCATGAGTACAGAGCAGAGAGTCAGGACTATCCACATCCAAGCATCTAAGCCTCAGCACATAGAGCTAAACTGCAGCTGCTCTTAAAATTAATCTATTTCCACTACACCAGCCAAAATATGAGGACAACTTTCCCTCACTGCCTCTTTAAAAAGCACTGAATGAAAAACTTCCTTGAGAAAGCAAGAGTAAACAGAATAAAGCACTGTTCTCATGATATTCAGAATGATTTATTTGCAAACATGTCCTCATTAAACTGCTATCTGAGCACAACCTATTGTAAGGCAGAAGTACTTTGGTTCCACCTAACTTTCAAGCCATTATTATAGTTGTTTTCATCAGCCCAGCCACTAATCACACAAACAATACCTGGCTTGCAGAAAATGTGTGATAAATAGCTATACTATGACTTGTTATTCTTTTGCATGTGTTCTTCAACTTGAATGCTTCATTTCTCTGAAAATAGGTTTGAAAAAAAAAAAAAAAGCAAACAACAAAACACAACCAAACAAAAGAGCAAAATAACCTTACCTTCAGACTGATGTGTGGCAAGAGGTGTCTGTGTCTCCTTGGAGTATGATACCACCTCCCGAGGTAAGAAATCAACCTGGGTGATCTTGGACACCCCTAGTTTGTGCAGTCTGCGTCTAAGATGGAATGCAGGACACCAGAAGGTTAGTCATGACAAACAGAAACCAGCAGCAGGAACAACAGCATTTATGAGCAGGATTAAAATAAACCAAACCACACTTCAGTGTCTGCTAAGGTGAAACACAACACACTGTGCATGGGAAGTATCTAACTGCAGGGAAGAAAATTAACCTGGGAACCATTTGTCATAGTAAAGTGGAGTTAGTGAACCTCTAGGTCATCCTGCTGAAGGGGACTGCAAATGGGAGGAATGACCTGCTTGTGCCCCTTGTCACAGGCAGCTCAATCCTCTTTGGGACCATCATTGCTGCAATGTTCTGCCTGCTCAGAAGAGTTAATCCTCAGCCTGAGATACACAACAGTGGGAAGGGCTCAGGGAATGTAAACCAGGCTGGATTAGGAGTGTCAAACGTTTACCTAAGAGCAGTAGCAGAGGTTTTAATTGGCAAGGTGGGCGATTTCCATCAAGATGGAGATTCTCCCTTCCACAGGGGTTAGTAATACAGCTGAAGTAGGTTTATGATTAGCAGAGTCCTAAAGCAAGGGGAACTCTGAAACACAGCTGGAACAAGGCAAGAATAGCCTTCTTTTCTCTGTTCATTCCATTTCTTTACCTAAATCATGGAAATAAATCACTAAAGCAAACTAACTGAGAGTGAAGGGCAAAGAAGAGCCAGCTGAATATAGTCACAAACTCTTCCAGTCATACACAGTTCACTCCACAATGTAGGGGGGGATCAATTTATGTCTTGAATACTACTTGACTGTCTTTGGGGAGGGAAGAATAAACAAGCAGTTACTTGCAAGTGTTTTAATGGAGAATGAAATGGCAACTCTGAATATGCAAATAATGAGCTAAATATATGCAAATAATAATGAGCTAAATGAAGTCTAGCTGCCTAGATCAAGCAGCACAAGCATGCTTATACATTTCTCGGCTCTAAGTGTAATGGGCACCATGTTTCTGAGCTGAGGGGCAGAGCAACGTGGGAAAAGCAGCAAATTCATACCCATTATCCATATCCTCTCCATTTTCCAGATGGTCAGAGGAACTGAGGTCAAAGGAGGCTTGGATCTAATTCATTTACAATGGTTTGGGTATTCAATTACGATTGATGTCTGCAAGGTAATGGGAATCTCAAAAGGAAATTGGCATCATTGGTTGGCACCTACTGAACCCTTCAGCTGGCTAATGCTACATCAGCTATATGTTTTTCTAATCTCTCTCACTGACTGAGCTGCTGTTAAGCTGAATGCAATTAGATTCAGCAGGTAATCAGTACGAATCAGACATATCACCTAACCGAGCCACTGGAGCAGAAACAGTTGTTACAGCTCTGAGTGTCTCTTCTTTTCACAGAGGAAAAATACAAGCCTTCCCTCTTACAACCATCTGTGACTTAGCCAATATGAACAAAAAGCTGGGATTGTCTGGAAACCTTCAAGAAAAACTTCTACATTATTGCTGGGGGCAGAAAAAAAATCTACAGCTCGTGATACACTTCAGCTAATTAAAGTTTTGGTAGCTTTACATTGTGCAGCTGCTTTAGGGATGTGTGAGTTCAAGCTTGAATTCACCCTAGCCAAATCTTGTGTGTGCTTTTCCCTTCTTCAGCATTGCATGTGCAAGCTCTGTTGCCTGCTTGGTCAGTCAGGCTTTCCCACATAACCAGTTCCTTGCTGCCTCAGGCTACTGGTTCCATTGACTCAGATTCTTAAGCCTTTGGCATTGAAAGAGCTGCTTGACAGTGGCCTTGGCTAAATGTAATCTCTAATCAATTATGTGCCTCACCTGGGCCTAATTAGAATTTCACCTAATTCTAACAAGTTTCATCTGAGGTCACTCTGTTACTGCTCAGCTGCCTGAGGATGGGGAACATCCATCCTAATGGAGAGCTGGATTTAGCTGCTAGTTGGGTTAACCTCTTTGCAGAGTGCTAACCAAGAAGTGAGCTACAGCCCAGAGTGCTGTGCTAAGAGGACATATGGAATTTTTCACCCAAAATATCTCTAATTCAGGGATTATTGGTGCCTGTACAAATATCTAGTGTCACCCACACCCTGGTGGTTACTGGTAAAGGTAGGGAGGAATGGAGTCTCAGGGTTTTCTGCTTTGATGAGCAACATGCAATAGTTCTTGTGTAACTAAAAGTTGGCCTAGCCCTTGGTCCCAAGCAACCCAGGGACACCTGGAGCACCTTTTCAGCATCTGGACTCTACCCAATATACACTGCAATGTTCTAGTCCCTAATTCTTTTGGGGGCAGCATTAAGCTGTCTGTTGCTTTGCCATCCCCATTTTTCATCTGAGGTGCTCCTAATTCTCATCACATACAGATTGATGGATATTCATTTTAGGGAGCACACAAGCTTTGAAGGATTCCTTTCAAAACTGCCTAGGGGATGCCAGTAACTGAAGTCCATCCACTAAAAACGATTCCTCTCTCTGGAGGTGCCAGAAGGAAGACAGACAAGCTAGAAGTGGTTTGCTACACACATAATTTTAAGCCTGCCTTAGTTTTGAAGACCATTTTCCTTCAAAAGGGGCAGGACTTCCATTCCAGAGTATACCTTCTGGATTTACTTCTTTTCTGTCTTTGCACCAAACACTTATGAAAGATTGAAGTCTTGTGGCCATACTCAGGGCTACCTTTCATGAGTCAAATACAGGAACTTGTCTTGCACAGTCATTTGAGGAGTCCTGCTACTGGGAGTGCTCAGCTTTTAACCCAAACTTCCGGAAAAGAGCAGCTAAAAGGTTTCTCTGTAATCAAAACAGCTCAGAACCTCAAACCTTTATGATATGGCCAAGGTAAAATAGTAAAAGCTGGCTCTATCTGAAGAGAAAATTACAAATGTGGAGGAACCCTGTTCAGAAAGTTCTCTGGATACTTCCCACTCCTCCTGGTCTTTCCTGTGGAATGTCTTAACAACCCTAGCTGCAGCTGGGAGCACTGTCAATCAGCAGTTACAGGGAAAGTGTTGTTTGTCTTATAGAATGTTGAACGAATTTTACATGAAGTAGCATAAACCATACAATGCTTGCCTGGAGACTCAGACAGGCAAGCCCAGAACTTCGTAGAGCAGTTTCTTCAACACAAAGATTTGATCTTGTCTATGACTCAAGAACCTGAAGGACTGCTACCTATCCTTTCTAGAGCAAGTTTATCCTAAATACTTCTTCAGGTAGGCATTTCAGATGCTTGAGATAGAGAAATTCCATCCCAAACTAGAAAAATGTGAATTTTAGCTGTAGTAGAATTTTTAAAATGCTTGTTTGGCCTGAACTCAGCTAAGCTGGCAATTACCCTTGCACTGTGTCTAAGTGCACCACTATAAGCACACATACAGAGCTCCTAAGACAGAAGGGGAAGTTGTCACTGCATGTGGAAACAGCATAACTATGGCAGACAGGAAGAAGAGGGAGAAGAAGTAAATTAGAAATAATTCAGAGCAAAGCCTGAATCAACAGGGACAAACAAAACCAATGTAACTCTGCATGCACATTTTAAGTGCCACAAAAATAACATTTCATCTGTAATGAAATAGTTATTGGTATTGCATTTCAGGCAACAGAAATAGCAGCTCAGCTTCTCGCAAGCTTCTCTAAATACTTGTTTGATTTCCAGAAAGCTGGCTTTGCTGAAGCTTCTTCTTGATGCAACTGAAAAAAGGAAACTTAAATTATGCTCTTTCTGAGTCCACAAAGCAAATGAAAATCACATCAAACCAGCTCAGCTGGGAAGCATTTTCAACATAATTCTTGCAAAGAAATGATAAATAAGTAACAAAAAGAGCTGACATATACCCAAGTTCAGAGTCAGACTGGAGCTGCAGCACTGAGGGGTCTGTATCCCATTGCAAGGTCCTAGGGTGGTAATCAGCCGTGCAGCACAAAGGGGAGGGGAAAAAAAAAAGAACACACAGAATTAACTGAAAGGATGACCAAAACCCCATCTCATTAGTTACATGCTCTAGGTACTACATTCAACCTCCAAACACAAGGGACAGCCACAGTGTGTCAGACAAGGTTTGGATGTCAAACTGTGACAGGGTAGGCAGCTTATTAAAATCACATATTACTGGTAAACAAAGGGAAGAAGCTGGGTTTATTGGTTAATAAAACTTTCATTCTCTTTTTCTGGAAGATTTCTGGCTCTAACTGTGGTTGATGCATTCAAAACAATCTGTGCAACCTGCAGGCACCGTTTATTGCCATCCTATTTTTAGGGTAAGGTGGGTTGAGCCATGAACTGCCCTGCTCTCTACTCACTCCTGAGGCTGACAGCAAGCCACCCTGGACAGTACAGTGCTCTGGGCACCAACACAGAATCACAGAATTGTTTACATTGGAAGGGAGCTCAAAGATCATCCAGTTCTAACCCCCCACCATAGGCAGGGACACCTCCCACTAGAACAGGTCACTCAAGGCCTCGTCCACCCTGGCCTTGAACCCCTCCAGGGAGGGAGCAGCCACAACCTCCCTGGGCAACCTGTGCCAGTGTCTCACCACCCTCACTGGAAAGAACTTCTTCTTAACAGTCAGTTTAAATCTCCACTCTACCAGTTTAAACCCACTAGTCCTCATCCTGTCACTACAAGACTTTGCAAATAGTCCCTCCCCAGCCTTCCTGTAGGCCCCTTCAGATACTGGAAGGTCACTCTCCAAGGTCTCCTTAAAGCCTTTTCTTCTCCAGGCTGAACAGCCTCAACTCTCATAGCCTGTCCTCACAGCAGAGCTGCTACAGCCCTCTGAAGCATCTTTGTGGCCTCCTCTGGACTCACTCTAACAGTTCCATGTCCTTCTTGTGTTGGGGGCTCCAGAACTGTAAACACTGTTCCAGGTGGGGGTCTCATAAGAACAGATTATAGGGGGTGAATCATTTCCCAAGAGCTGGCACACTGACACCAGCTCTGACACCTTCTGGGGGCATTTGAAACACCAGAATACATGCTGCTGCTTTTCCTCCACAGAAAACATCTGGAGGAGAGGAGAATGACACACCTGGGGAAATCAGGTCTGTGACAGTCTCTTCATGGGCTGCTGCCACATGGGACATGCATGGAATGCTCCAGAGGTGTGGTGTCTGTGCTGATGGCATTGCTTGCATTGCAGCTTGTCATGCTACGATCTCTAACACTCCTTGCAAAAACTCAGGGTCATTCTGGAATTAAATACTTTCAATCCCCCAGATTAGAAATAAAACACCTGACATATCGAGGCCAGCAGCTTCGGAAGTGCCCACTCACTGCCCTGGCTCCTGATTGAACTTTATCTTTTCTCCCCTGGGAAGCCACATCTCCTATGCAAGAAAACTACCAGAATCCATGACAACCAGGAATGTAAGTTTGGCTCTTGAGTACCTTTTCCTGCATTATGATGCATTGCTCTCACTAGCAGAGGCTAAAACCAAAGTGTTCCTTCATTAAACCACCAGGTTATGCAGACACACTGCATAATGACAGGCCTCAACATTCAAAACTCCTCTTATTTCTCCTGAATACGAATTCCAAAGATACAGAGAGTAGAATCATAGGATCATAGAATGGTCTGGGTTGGAAAGGGCTAGTCCAACCCTCTCTGCAGTCAGCAGGGACATCCTCAACTAGACCAGGTTGTCCAGAGCCTTGTTAAGCCTCACCTTGAATATCTCCATGGATAGGGCCTCAACTATCTCCCCATGCAACCTGTCACAGTGCTCCACCACCCTCATGGTGCAGAACTTGTTCTGAACATTCAATCTAAATCTGCTATTCTCTAGTTTGAAGCCATTGCCCTCATCCTGTCCCTGCAGGCCTTTGCAAACAGTCTCTCTCCAGACTTCCTGTAGACCCTGATCACTTTTGTGGCCCTCCTCTGGACCTGCTCCATCAGGTCCATATCCTTCCTGTGTTGAGGGCTCCAGATGGAGACAACAGTGCTCCAGGTGAGGTCTCACTAGAGCAGAGCAAAGCAGCAGAATCACCTCTCTGGATCTGCTGGGAACGCTGCTTTTGACACAGTCCAGGATGAGATTGGCTTTCTGGGCTGCAAGCTCACACTGCCCACTCATGTCCAGCTTCTTGCCCATCAGCATGCCCAAGCCCTTTTCCAGAGGGCTGCTTTCTATCACCTCAGCATATTGGCAGGTTTAGGCAACCCCAGCCATGTAATCCTCCCTCCATACTTGATTTACACCAGCCCTGCTCATCAATGCAGCCTCTTCCAGTGACTCACTCAGACAAACCAACCAGTTAGTGAATCAGGTTAGAAACAGAGCTCTTAAGGCCATATAATAATGCTACCTCCTGTACTTTGAAAACTCACCCACCATATTCCCAGTGCTAACTTACTCTCTGGAGACACAAACAAAGGCATGTGCTGCACTCTCTCATGTCAAGAGTGAAAGAGAATCCATCTCAACACCCTGCAAGTACAAAAGAATGAGGAATTGCAATGGGAAAATGCTTCCCCATGGGCACTTGTTCTCAGCTTCTTACGACCCACACTGCTGTGGATAGACAGGGAAGACTTCACAGTGACACAGAAAAGCTTCTTCAGGATGAAACTGCACTACAAAAGGGTCAAGGACAAAACAATACAGTGATAAAGAACTGATTTTTTTTTTTCCTTGTAACCTGACTGCATCTCAATGCAGTGGAAAGCGGACATAAAGATCTGGATGTCTGATGCAAGGCAAAGGATGCATTACAGATCCTCCAGCACAAATGCTACCTGCATGAAAATTCCTCTTGTTGTGTCACCAATGCCAGCAGCACATGTTAGGACTGGCTATACAAATGCCAGTTTCTCATCACAGGGGCTACTTATAGGTGCACCTTCAGGTCGCCCAGACACTTAAAACATACATAACTCATTTCAGTTCCACCTCCCTCCCCGTCCACTTTCAGACCTACAAAATTTCCCAAGGGGTAAAGATTATTCCATCAGAAAGATCTCCATTGTCATCTGATCAAAACAAGGCCCTGCAACAGGTTTCTAAAAGGTATCTGCTCTATGTTCCACCTCTAAGAATTCAGACCAGGTTTCAAGAGAGGGTATATTTACCCTGTAGCCAGCTGGATAGCCAAGCAAAACAAATTCAGGGATCTCACACACTCAAGACAGCACTCAAATCCCCAAAATGTGACAATACCTATGGTTTAGGCCAACACTGGTTACTTTCAGGCCATGCATGTAATGAAGATGTCTTCTTCCCTTAATCACAGAATCACAGAAACATGCAGGTTGACAAAGCCCCTCAGGATCACCAAGTCCAACCTTGAACCCTACTCCACAAAATTCACCTTAAACCATAGGCCTAAGGACCACATCCAACCACCCTTAGACACATCCAAGGTTGGTGAATCCCTGGGCAGCTCATTCCAGTCCCTTTTACCTAATGTCCAATCTAAACCTCCCCAGTCTCAGCTTGAGGCCATTCCCTCTTGTTCTGTCTCCAGTTACCTGTGAGAAGAGCCCAGCAACAGCCTCTCCACAATGTCCCTTCAGGTAGTTGTAGACAGCANTCCCTTCAGGTAGTTGTAGACAGCAATGAGGTCTCCTCTCAGCCTCCTCTTTCACAAACTAATCATCCCCAGCTCCCTCAGTCTCTCCTCATAAGATTTATTCTCCAGGCCCTCCCCCAGCTTTGTTGCCCTTCTTGGGACTTGCTACAGCACCTCCACATCTCTCTTGTAATGACGAGCCCAAAACCAAACACAATACT
>VWYK01081077.1:19059-36047 GCA_013399775.1 Semnornis frantzii | reverse complement strand
TGATTCTATGACTAAGGCCCTTATTTAAATGAGAAGTGATACCACAACACCTATGGCTGGATTTTTTTTGGCAAACATCACAGTACACACATATGTAGCTGATGGGTGAACGTTATTTTTAAGAGCTCTAAGTGCCATATGTTCACCTGGTTACATCTAATCCAATCACTTTTACTCCTTCCTTCTATTTCCACTCTATTTCACTTTCCATGGCCACAGCGAATGCAAAAACGTAGCTGCAGTGAAGCACAGCTGAGAATTTAAGCGTTGTATATATACACACACACACACAAGAAATCTGGGCATGAGTAAAACAAGGCAGAACAAGTCACTGAAAAAAAAAATCACTACAATTTACTGTATGTAAGTGTACTTTTAACTGCTCAGACAATGTTCTCCTCAGACAACCAGAAAACCAACACAACAGCCTGTAACTCGATCTAGTCTTCACCATGGCAGGAAAACATAACTCTTTCAACCCTGCTCTCCAACCTAAAAAGGTTTTATCAGCCCATCTTACCTTTCAAAGATCAAAATTAATGCTAAATACATGAATGTTTTACTGCTGGCAGGCTTATTTTATTACCAAATCTGGCTGTGGATTTCATGCCTCCAGCCATCTGGGATTCTTCTGCAGAATTAAAAACACGTTAACAAATCTCTGACAACATAATAAAACTAGTAAAAAGAAGCAAACAGAGAACTCTGTGTAATAGGGAAGCTGCACTTGCACGGACAGGGAAGTGAGAATGGGCACAGAGATGTTCACAGAGGCATAGGAAATGGTTTGTGTCACAGTATCACAGAATGGTAAGGGCTGGAAGGGACCTCAAAAGATCATCTAGTCCAACCCCCAGAAACACCAGAAAATTTAAGGCAACTCAAGGGCAGAGAAACAGAATGTTTCTAAAAACATAAATAATGGTTGGAGTCAGCTGTAGCAAGCAGGAAACTGTAAAATTTCAAGTAGTAGCAGAAAACTTGGGAGACCAAGGAGAGGCACAATGCTCCAGGGCAGCTAGAAAAGATAAATGGTAGCTACTGTTTTAAGTTAAACTCTTCTTCTATTCTGAGAAACAAAACTGGAAAAGCAGTTCACCTGCTTGTCCCAGTCACAGAATCACAGAATGTCAGGGGCTGAAAGGGACCTCCAAAGCTCATCCAATCCAAGCCCCCTGCCAGAGCAGGATCACCTAGAGCAGATCACACAGGAACACATCCAGGTAGGTTCTGAGTATCTCCAAAGAGGGAAACTCCACAACCTCCCTGGGGAGCCTGCTCCAGTGTTCTGTCACCCTCACAGTGAAAAAAAAATCCTCCTCATATCATGAAACTTTCTATGCCTCAGCTTCCACCCATTGCCCCTTGTCCCTCATCCACAGTGGTACCTCCTTGGAGAAGGAGGGGGCCAGGAGAGGCAAACTGACACCAAGGAGGGTATACCTGCTGCATGGTGATCAAAGCTGCTCCTCAAAATGAACCTACAGTAGCACTGAGCCTACAACTGACAGCATTGAGAACCAAGTGCTTTTAAAAGACAAAATAAAATTATATTTTAATCCAAAAGCCAGCAATTCAGGCAGCATCTATTCATTCAAGCCACTGACACAAACAACTTTTTATCTCAGTACTCAAAGCTCAGTGACACTCAGGTCACATGCCAGAGTGAAAGTGTGGTGCCACAGAACTCAGTGGAAGCTTGAAAGCTAAAAGCCAGGACCTGTCACACATACAGAGCCCAGAACTTCTGCACTTCAAGCCCCCAGAGAGGCTCTGTCAGGTGAAAAACAACAGATTCTAACACAGAGCCCTGAGATAAAAGCTACAAAGCCCAAAGAGAGATGTAAAAGGTGAATAAAACCTTCTGCAGACCTATGCAATCACATCGAAGTTTTCATGACACACTTAAAATCTGTTTAGAAAAGATATTTACATCTAACAAGAAGAAACATGAAGGATTCATGTTTAATCATAATCATGTTAGAGTCACATCTGTACCAGCAAAACTAGCATTTTTGAAACACTGGAATCACTAATTAGCATCAGGAATTACTATCAGTAATTAGCACCAGGAATCAGAAAGAGTTGTTTATCAAAGGGAGATGACCTTTGACAAACCCCCCACACAGAGTGAAGATAAAGGCACAAGAGGTGTCTACAACTTGTGTCCACTTTCTAACTTTTCCAAAAGCTTTCCCTTCAAATGTTTCCTTTTTTATTGAGTTTTTGACCTGCCAAATAAAAACCTACCTAAGGAACTGAAAACTGTGTGCAACGCTTTCAAGTCTGACATCTGTGGAATGTGTGCTTTGTACTTGCAGGTATCATCAGGTTTAGACAAAAACACACTGGTCAAAAAGTCATCCTGGCTAAGCCTGAACCCATGCTATACATAAGCACAGACTTCTAGACAACAAAAAAACAAACTAGCTGAAAGAAACCTACCCATTCTTTCAAGCTTTGCCTTAAGTTCTAAAACTCTGAAATTTTAACAGACTTGTGATTTTTTTTTCTGAGATTGTCTCTGTTTCTCTTGTACTTAATGAAATACTTAACATTATCACTCACTAAAACTATCAGGAACATATCATTGCATGGCTTGTCCAAGAAAAAAGGATTACTAAATGAAGGCAGCAGCGCCCATCGCTGACAGCAGAGTAAAAGCAACAGCAGAGTATCTTCATATTTGCTGTGGATGGAAGGACTACATACAAATAATAGCTGTGACTGAGCTAAATTGGGAAGGGTCTGTAACTTCATCTGCCAATATTAGCACACCAGAAGCAAAGTGTATACTCCTACAGTGCCTCTTTATCCTAAAAATGCCAACACTTCTAATTAAGGAGAAAAAACAAACCAAACAAGACATTCAGTGAATCTTAAATGCAAAAAAACCATTTCCTTCCAGATGAGGATACTGAGGAACACAGCAGTTACATGAATAATGAAGTTTGGCAAAACAAGAGCTAGGAGGGTATCAGCATCCTCTTCCTCAGCTCCACGGCCATCATTCACTGGCACCTTTCCCTTTAAAGTGCCTCCTTTAAACCAAACATTTCTGTGGCAGGTGGTGAGTGTGTGTGTACAAAATGAGCCACTAATGAAACTGTAAGCATACTGAAAAGTACTTTTCTCCTGTACAAGGTATAAGGCATTTAACAAGAAGCATTTTTTGTAGCAGTGGTAATAATCAGGGGGAAGCTCCCATGCTTCTTTCTACAGCCTCTTGAAGCACATTACAATTCGCTGCAGCTTCTGATTAAAGTGTTTCAGGAATGAGGTAGGAAAGAGCAAGAGAAATGCTTTTATTTATGCAAAATTCTGTCTATAGAGCATCCATTTTGTTACAAATCTAATTAGACTGCAACAGCACTTACAAGTCACATGCAATAGCAGCTGGGATTTATTTCCTAAGAGGAGTGAGGAATAAGCAGCAGACAGAGAGCTTGCATCAGAATGCTGCCAGGGAGGAACAAGTAGGCACATCAGCGTCTAAATACTGAAGCGATGGCCATGCTGACAGAAAATGCACTGCTCCTCTTTTCATTTCTTCCACTAGCCTGCTTAGCAGTGCCCACACTTCTCAAACTGTCCTTTCCTATTTCACTTATGCAGGAGGAGTATTTCTCTGGGGTACCTTGAGGCTGCAGACCCATTAAAGTACACTACGGAGTAGCCACGCAAACCGCGCAAGGCCGTCAGCGAGGACAGGCAGCTCAATTCCACCTCCAGTCTTTCATTACCCGAGTTAGGATGCACCCTCAGCACTTCCCAAAGCCTTGCTGGGAATATTCCTTTCTACCACTGGCTTTATTTTCACTGCCTGTCATGTAGTACAACCACCAACCTATTGTACAGACGTGCTTTGGAAGGCCACGGTTAGCAGTTGGACAGCTTACTTTTCATTCAGGAGGGGAAATGATGCCAAAAGTGCTTTTTTTTTTTTTTTTTTCCTTTGAAAAACCCCAAACAAAACAATTCCTTTTCTTTTCTCCTCCTGTTCACTCCCCAAAAGAATCTTAGTCAAAGTTTCACACTGATGAGAGATGGCTGGTTGCCTATTCTCCTTCCCAAGGGACAGCCAGACTTCTTAGAGCTGAGTGTCAAGAAGGGAAATTCAGTACTGGAGAATGTTATAAAAGGAAAATAAATAAATAAATAAATAAATTGAACAGCAGGGATTTCTATTTCTCTGATATCTTTCTTCAAGTTATTCTCATGGTAAACCATTCCCCTCTTGAAAATGTTTCCTGTTACTCACTCATCACATACCTATTTCTCTGCCTTTGCTTTTTTCTTTTTCTTCTTTTGGAAAATATATTTTTTCAGGCAAGTTGATTTATTTTTGTGGGGACACTGGTCCAGCACACAGCTTGCCAACTGATACTCCTCAATCAGTTGCCATTCCCATAGTCAGAAAGGCCCCTTTTTATTTCAAAAGCCTTCACTGGAAGAAAAAGTAACCCAAAATTACTCAAATAACCTCAGACAGACATTAGAAAGCACAAAATATCTGTCACCTTCCTGGAAAACATAATCACCTGTGATGCTATTTCACTTTCCACACCAGAGAACACTGGAAAAGGCTGCAGTTCTGCCAGTGACTCAGCAAAGACATCCTCTCCTGGCAGCCTGGGCAGCCAACTTACAAAAGGGTCTCCTTTTGTTTCCTGGAGCAAACAGGCATTTTTCTGTCACGGGGCAGATGGGACAGGGCTCCACTGACCCTGTAGCACAGCAGGACTCTTGCCCCATCCATACACTTGGTAGCTCAGCGTCAGTGGAAGAAGCTCTCCTACTCCTATTCACAGCAAGAGCATTAGCCTACTGCCACCACTCTCACCTCGAAGCCTGAGGGGTTTCTGGTTGGCTTCCCTCACACCTTGTTTTCATTGGAATGCCAGCACAAAAAGGAAGCTCGACAACAAAGGCTGCTAAAGTAGTCATTTGGGAAACATCTCAACTTCCTTTTACTCAGAAACAGAAATATTCTATTTCTTGAGTGACCATGAAACACCTGGATGTAGATTTTGGAAGGACCTTCTGGCTGTCACCAGCTTCCTGCTACAGCAGCAGAATCCAGCTGCGTATTTCTCGGAGTTGCAGCAGCAGGTTTACATGGACTAACATTTCCATGCCTGTATTTGCAAAGATTAAGACTAGAGAATCAAGTCAATAAAAGCAAGAGCTTTCCTTCATTCAACACAAACCTAGGATACCAAGCCCATCTCACTGCATTCCAAGCCTGTGCTACTGCAGATAATTTACACAAACACTGTTGAAAAATCACAAATCATCTCCTTAGCAAACAACTGAACTCAAGAATTTAATTACCACTGAGTACATTGAGGAGAGCACTGGCACCCTTATTTGTGGATTAAGTGACTTCTAAGTACAACAGCCCTGTAAAATATGGAATGATTTCACACAGCATCAAGTTTTGCCTTTAACTAGTGAGTGATTTCAGTTCCATGTTGCTTGAAAGATAACTTGAGCTGACTTTCCACCTGCCTGGCTGGAGATTAACCCACAAAAAGAATTTAAAAATCAGTTGGTAACTACCACACATCATCTGTTCAGACTGCTGATGTAATTCCTTTATTAGGTTTTGGAATATTCAGAATGTTACTTCCACAGCAAACTGACAGAGTACAGCAGGCAATTAGTGAACTAGACACTAATGGTAATCAGATTGCTGAAAAACAAATAACTGAATTAGATCCTTAATTGGCAGCTGAATGCAGGCACTTCTTCTGCTACAGCTCAGCAACAACTGGATTAAAAATAAATAATCAAATGGTAGGGGGAAAAAAAATTAGATTTCCAGGGGGGAAAAAAAAAGTCTGCTGATGGCAAGCAAACCACACTCCTGAAAACACAAGCAGTCTTCAGCTTTAGGGAGACTTTTCAGTCAACAGTTCCCTTACTTCCCACTTCCTTGTCTTAACAAGGAGATTCTAGATGTGTAGTTCACAAAAATGCATCACTTGTTTAGGACAGGTCCTCAAATGTAGACATCTAGATGTCTACATAACTATCTTTACAAACAACCTGTCTCCTCCACGCTTGGCCAGGTTCTGTGGCTCAGCAAAGTTATCAGAAGAATAGGTAACCTTTATCTTGTGGTGCAGTTTCCAACCTTATTCAACCAGTGTACAGACCTGAATTCATTCCCCATGTAACAATTCCATCCATTTCCCCCCCTCTTTTCATTGCACAACTCAGTAATGCAGTGAACTGAATCCAAAATACAACAATAGGGGCTGCTGGGCTAGCTGGTCAGACCTCACACCACAGGCAGCAGGTCTCTGAAAGATCACAGAACCAAGGGGTAAAAAGTCTTTGGTAACACACACACACTGTCAAAGGCATTTAATTTTCTGCTGTTTCCATTATGCTTTATTTCCTAAGCAACAAACAAAAGAGGAATTAAATAAATAACCCACAGAAACAGATTGAGAGCATAGGACACACCAACTTCTAGGAGCATAAAACATAAGACGCAATTCTGTGACGCTCCTGAATTTGCACGGAGGCCCCAAAGGCACCCAGGTACATGACATGAGCTGCATACACGAATTTCGAAAGCAGGAGGCCTTCTAGAGCCCACCACAAAGCATTTTGTTTCACAGATGCAATCAGAGCTCTTTTGATAGTCCCTCCTTCAGAAACACCAAAGCAAAGTCCAAGAGATGTGGGAATCTCTGCAGGTTTGGAGCAATGCTGGTGTATGCTTTCGCAGCACGTGTCATTCTAGTTCTGCACAGCTCTGCATAGTCAGGTTGTTTGGGGTTTCTTTTTAAGGCTGTACTATATATGAGGAATAAATCAAAGCCTTCAGTTATTTCAAACCAGGGCAAGCAACAATAAAAGAAAGAGGTGAGCGGGAAAAAAAAAAAAAAAAAAAAAACAAAAAAAAAAGAAAAAAAGGTTGAGAAATGTAACCAAATAATGCAAAAAAAGGAAAAAAAAAATCAAGAAAAGTCAGAGGGGTCAGTTCAACAAAGGGAAGTTCACAGAAGGGGCATAAAGTACAAAAGTCAAGGCCCAGTAGGAAGAATGGTCAGGAGAGACAAGAATTGATGCATGCATGTTAACAGTCAGGAAAAGGCAAAGAGATCAATGCCAGAGACTGCTTAAAACACACTCAAAAAGAAACAAAATGAGTCTATATTAGGACTGCAGTGAATGTTTAGCTTCCTGTGCTTTGAACAACCTTAAAGTCAGGGCTAAGGACTGGTTTTAAGGAAGATACACTGTTTGTTACATCCAAGGACGCAGTAAATCTCCTGACTTCAGTCTGCTTTTCTTTACACACTCTGCTGTTGCCAGAAGAATGAGTAAGTAGCTCCCCTTCGTAATTTCTATTTCCCTCAGCTGAGGTTGTAAGGCTACTTGAAATTATCTCAATTTTCCAATTTCACAGTGCGTAATACCAATAGCATGTCAAGTTGGTGGCCCCAAAAATCAACCAGCAGAGGTCAAAAATGGAACCTCTGAATTGCTTTGATCATAATCATCTATCTGGCAGTGAACAGACATTGAAATTGCTTCTACATGCAGCTGACGTTCTGAGGAGTGCTGGTAGGTTACGGCATCATCTGCCAGCCTTGCTCTAACTACCACATAGAGCTAATAAATGATACATTCCAGGGGCACATTTGACTATGCATCAGACCATACTCAGGTCACCTACACTGCTCTTTTGTTATGATCAATGTAAATCCAGCAAACACGTTTCCATGCCACAGAATTTGCCTGCAACACACAACCGAGTCGCTCAGCCTGCTGCCATCTTTTGGGCAAGCCAAAGACTCAAATACTACTGCAGTTGCTCTCAAAAGTACTGAAGTCATCAGAATTGATTTTGGTTTTACACATTTTGAAATGGTGCTGTTTATAACCAATAAAATGTTTTGTTATGGGAGGGCCGAAATTTTACTGTCTTGTTTCCTGATGTGCTTTTGTACTGCTGAGGTTTCAATACAGATGGCTTTGAAGGACCTGACAAGAAAGACACAACACGAGCATACGTGATTAAGCAAACACAAGCAGGAAAAGGTGCCCAAAGAAGCTACATTTTGGCTTTCATTTCCTGAACACCGAACCTAACAGTAATGCAGAAACGAGTTAGCAGCCGTTCTCCGACCGTACAGCTCTCTAAGAAACCATCTGTAGAGGGAAAATTATAATTAGCCTTCCTGAGCACAAATTATGTTCTCTGTTCTCCTTCCTGAAGAAAACCCCGAGGAGTAACAAGCACATCAAAGAACTCTGTGGGCTTTGAAAGAGGTAGGTGCCTGCCGCATCTTCCTCCCGCATTGCGGAAACGCTCCCGACAACGGCAGGCGCGGACAGGGATGTCTGCAGAAGCCACAGCCCCACCGCTATGGCTGCCTGCTTGCCCAGGGCACAACCTGGGGCAGCATCAGAATCGGTGCCTCAGCCTGCTCTTTTGTACCAATCCTCCATTAATGCAAAGTCCTTCACAGGAAGGTGTGAATTTATGTCGTCATAGGGCACATTAGGGTAAACACCTGACCAACGTAGGAGGTCAGTGGTATGCCAACACAAGAGCCATTCAGGACAAATCAATTTAGCCTCCTAGAAGAGCTGGCCACATCTTACAGAGCCCATGATCTTGCATGCCTCCCCAGGACTCACCTACCAGGTCCATGCACTGATGACATTGAACCAGGCTAAGAAACATCCTGCCGTGTAGCTGCCCTCAGAGCCTGGCAACGATTGCAATCTTCCTTTCTCTTCTGCCAGGTAGGTGGCAGAGGGGAGCAATTCCGCAACAGCCAAATTCAGAGGACGCAGATCCTTTACCGTTCCTGTAACTTCAGGTTTGAGGAGCTCAAGTATGACTGCAGAAGAGTAGCCACTTTGTCCTGATCCTCCATGCAAACATAGGGATGGTATTGCATGCATAAAGATTACTTTTTAATGTCTTTTTATTTTTAAAATCAAAACTAAATGATACTGAAAACAGGGCTAGGCACCTATGTATTCTCTGAGTGATTCAGGGAGTATCTCCTCAAAGCCCTCCTTCCTTTGCTATCCTCTTCCCTCCCTTTGCTGTCCTCCTACTGCTGATGCCCCATAACCTGATTTCACATTACGAGCAGTGATACTGGCGCTAATCCTCCATTACACTCCTTGCTCCACCACTCCCTTAACGCAGCCTCGGATTTTGAGCTGGTTACTTCAAGAGGTGGGTCACCTAAGGACTTCTTTCAAACACTGTCATTTTCATCAGGACACCAATTAAAAGTTACATTATGCATCAGTAATAATTCATTGTCTTCAGCATCTAACAAGAGTCTTATGCTGCTTGCCACCGTTCTTGTCACTAGAGACCACTCCATTTTGCTGCTCGGTTGCAGAACAGATTGCTACACCAGAGTGGAAAAGCATATTGAGATACATAAAGCTGGGAAATACAGGGCATTGCCCAATTTAGTTACTATTTGTTTTCTGTGAATTAAAGCTTCCCTAAAAATAAGATGATCCAAACATGGTGGTGTTGTTCTCCTCATGGCAGCACGCTATGAAAAATGGCACTTTTAAGATGCCCTAAGTTACTCATTATCCTGTCCTCGTAGATCTATGCTCACCATTTTCTTTTTTTTTTTTCTTTTTGTTAGAGGGAAAGCTCTGAATTTTTCCTAAAGCAACAAACCCCAAAAGCATGAAATTCAGACCCCCCTCACTTCAGATTTCGTGGCTTACAAAGTACACAAATTATAAAGCTCTGACATTTCCTGGGCTTACATTAAAATCTGCAGTGAGCTTTTAGAGTGGACCAATTTATTTGATGTGTTTCTCTTAAAGCTTTTACGACACCATAAACATTTCTGAGCCCATGACAAATACTTTTAAAATACATTAAGCGACCTCATTCAAACTGTTCTAAATGTTATGCCAACGGCAATGTATTTAGAAATGAAACAGTCGCTTGAAAACCGAAAAGCCTTAAAGCTTAGTTTGAACCACCACAAGTCACAATTTGTGCCACTGAAGGCAAAGCACTTTGAATTAAGTTCAATGGCACAAACACCCATGAGCAAAAGTGGGCATTTTCTCCAGAAGTGCCTCCTCCTGCACCTATTTCACATGAGAGCATCACCACCAGAATCTGCTCCCCAATAAATCTTCCAATTGAACTCGGTATTAATTAGCATGGAGGATTTAACAATGTAACAAATTAATTGAATTTATAACATGCTTCTAATCACTGCAGTTGATCTGCATTAGCTTCATGCAGCTGAAAAGCTTTGCCAGCCCTCTTTGCTCAGGAACAAATCGTGGTGATGTTCTTTACTAAATAAAGCATTGCACCACGAGAAGCTCTGCAAGTCTCCAAAACCAAGACGCATGCACAACCTGCAAAGAAAAGTATCACAACCCGAGCCCCATACTTAACAATGTAATGAAAAAAACAAAACACACAGTTCTTTCTCTGTTGCAGGCACAGGGGGACTTCCAACTCACGAGGCAAACAAAAATTGCCACCCTGCAAAAGGATTATTTCATTAGTGACAAAATTATTAGCTGCTGAGGCATGTTTTTAACAAGAGAATTCAACTCTTAAAACGTGAAACTGGCTCTGATGATTTTATGAATCCAGTAAAAAAAAAAAAAAAAAATTAAAAAATGAAAAATCATTGCTGTGTGGCCATTAAAATGGGGACAAACCAGAAGCCTGAAAGTAGACAATTCAGATATATTTGATGTTTATGTTTGAGCATACAGTGAAGACCACTGACCAATAAACAGAGAATTTAGCAGTGGGGGAAGGGGTGTGTGCAAGGCGGTGTTTGGGTCATCTTTTGTTTAGTGTTGGTGATTTTTATTAAACACTGTCCTGCTCATTTAATATTTTAAGTTTTCCTTTGACTGAAAAGCTTGAAGGCATCCACTTCAGCAAAAAGGCAGTTTTATCAGTTGGATAATGTTACTAAGCTTCTAGAATTTTAACACAGGAACTGTATAAGCAGCTCAAAAACAAATCGCGAGATTGCCCAAGACTAAATGAGACACACACACTAGAAAGCAGTAAATTATAAGAACACTTTTCACAGGACTTTGCTTTCTCTTCTTATTAACTGTGACTCTTGGCCTGAAAAGATCAGTGGCTGACATCTGACGTGGAGAAAGCGGTGTACCAGCATCCCAGTTTCTCTGTGAGCATTTTCTTTCGCTTATAAAAACGCACTTCTCACCTTACATGCTTCGACATACGCTGTGTGAACATGTCTGCCCCGAGAGCGGTCATACGTGGTTACTGCCTCCATAGATTGCCAGTGAACAGAAAATACTCCAAACCCCCTGCCTCAGACAGTCATTGGATATCCAAATCATAAATTTCAAATTCCCAGCTGTCACTGCCTAACTACGCCTTCTGCATTTCAGCTAAGTCATGCTGTACATTATCACTCTCTCACACTTCATAGCTTCTTTGATATTGACAGAAAAACCTGTGGGCTGTCTAGGATTTAGTAGATTTCACCACATTTATCACAGTAGCAATTACATCATCGAAACAGCCCTTACAAACAAACTCACTCCTGTAAAATGTTATTGTTTATGCCTTGTTTCTCTGTATTTCTCCCCATATTTAGTCCATTGCTTCCTCTCAGCAACAGGGAACTCAGGTGTAAGAGGGTAAAGAGAAAGAAAATGACAGGGTGGGGGATTAAAAAAGGGATGCATCATTTTCATATACCAGTTTATTACTTATTTGGGAATCTGGAATGATCTAACATGGTTTAAAGATCTCATCATATGATTAAAAACTGATACACCTGAATGAAAGGAGATCTTTCCTGCAACTCTTTTCTTCCATGCAGCTATAAAAGATGGACTACCTGAAAGCCTGGAAACCATACCAGTGAAGAAAAAAANAACTCGGAAACCAATCAAATGAAGAAAAAAAAAAAAAAAAAAGCTAAAAGGAGTAAATATTGCCAACATTATTAACAGGTGGAAGAGGGCAACTGCAGGATGTTATGAAAGCATTTGCTCAGGGCTTTTGCCCTGCAGACGACACAAAGCTCCAGTACTTCTCCCAGAGTTAATGCGATTTGTAGCTCTAGATGGCATACACCATATATTAAGTACTGATAAAGATTATTTACCTGGTCTTATAAATGAAGATAAGCAAAAGAAAAATAAAAGTGACTTCTGTGTAGGGCAATACTCTCACACAGGGTCACTGACAGTGTGTCGTTGAGTTTACCTACTGTAAAACCACCATACGAAATCACATGAAGTCTAAGACTGAAGTTGCTTCAAGCATCTAAGAAAATCACAAGCTCTTAAGTCATTAAGCAGTTTGGACCTTCACTGACAAATGATGAGCAAGAACACAGCACAAATGTTGCTCCTCAAAAAAAAAAAGTGAGTTTTAATTAAAACAAAGCATTATAGTTAGCATCACCCTTCTTATTTTTCTAAGGAATTGCCTGTGCGCACTGGCGTATTCATGCAAACCATAGTGGCTGTTCCTCTGATTTGGGTTTAGGTCTCCTTAAAACCAGAACCCAAGAAAAACAGATCCTGTCTATGAACAGTAACCAACATGTCTACCTGCACTTATAGCTACCTTTAATAAACTTGAAAAAAAGACACAACAGGTTCAAACCTAAATCATTCCTTGAACTTGCTCTGAAGGCATTTCCTTGCTAGAAATAAATTACACAAAAATGAGGTATTTGTAATTGTTACAAACAAACATGTCAAATTTACTGACATCTACATGCTTCTGAAAGACACCAATTCACATATGAGGTGGGAAAAATCAGGAAACAAACCAAAACCCAACAATTAATCTAGGAGCTTCATCGTCCATGGGTGACCTGCGCAAGGCTGGAGACTGGATTAGGTCTCATTTGATGACTGTCAAAAAACCAGACGCGTGACCTCACATGGTTTGCATGATTTATCTGCAATTCAATTCACCCAGCCTCAAAATGGGGAAAATCCTACTTACCTGGGCTGCGGTTTGTCATCAAAACAGAAGGCACCCTAGAAACGCACGTTACCATACAGAGACAAGACACAAGGATGTCCACAGACAGTACTTTAAGTCTTCAGAGCCAAGCGCTCTCCACTGGAACATAGAGAGCCTCTGCCATGTAATACTTGTTTGATGAATGTCTCAATCTTCTAGAAGAAAAAAGTGACCCATCTGCTTGACTTACTACCTGCTGAGAACATTAATACAGAGCTTGGAACCTAATAAATGAAGGAGCAGGGGACAAGCGGATTTTGCAAGTTTATTGCGTGGCAGTTACATTAGTTCTCAACCGGCCAATCCTTCATGGTGTTTTTGAGAAGAGATTACTTCACACAAATAGCAGTCCCTTTAAATAGTCGTGTCAAGTTACAAACTCTCTTTACAAATGAGCAAAGAAATTGAGCTGGGAGCACTCACTGGATCAAGCCACTCGTTTGTGAGTAGTCCCTGTAAGCAAGAATTTGCCAATCTGCCAAAAGTGTTTTCCTGCTCTGAAATCCATGCCATCACAATTGATAATACCACTCAATGCTAGTTTGAGATCCTGCATGTCACAAGCTGAGGGGTGTATCAGCAGCTGCTGTAAATCTATACTGTTCTTAAAACCAATGGAACTACATCAATTTACAGCTGCTGAAGATTTGTCCCTGTGTCTCTCTTTATCCCTGATAAAACTGTTGAAGCAAACCCTGGAGACACTTCCAAATTTAAAGCTCCCATTGACTGCAGGGACAGCCATGTCTACAGGAGGAAAGGCAAGAATGTAAGCCCACCTAGAATTAGAGCACTTCCAGCTCCCTGCCCCATTCATTACAAGTTTAAAGCTAGTTGTTAAAATCTGAACCTGGGAGGAAGCCAAGAGTGCAGCAAATTTTCAAACTTCGTAGGTTTCTTTTATGTACCCCCAGAAATGCTACTTAGTAACGGTGATTTATCAGCCCAAGTCCAGGTTACTGTCATCAGGTAAATAACCCCAGTAAAGCCCACAGGAAAAGCAGCACCATCAGGAAAACACGATTTGGCCCACAGTTTTACTCCAAAAGAAAAAAAGTTTTCAAAGTGACTGTTGTGCTGTTCTTCACTCCTCTCTCCAAGATTTATCTGTGTTAAAAATCTCCCTGTGTTTCCTCTATTGTCCTTATGTAAGTTTTTGCTTCATGCTTACAATGCAGTGCAACACGGGTCTGAGCAACCCTCACTTGCACACTTAGCCCTGGGGCAGTCAAATAGGCTTGCACAGAGCAGAATAGAAATAAATGCTTGATAAAGGATTTAGCAGGAGGGGACTCAGACATTGCTTAGACCACCATCCTGTAAAACTGCAGGCAACAGAGAAAAGTACAGTTGTTTTACAGAAGACATCTTTAATCAAGGCGCGTTCCTCTGCATTAATCCGAGTGCATGGATTGTTGCTAATAGTTCATATTTCTGACTATCGATACATGAACTAAACAAGGCACTTTTGAAAAAGTATCTCCACGTATCTTGAACAACAGCATACACTGTAGTTATCTACAGGTACTCTCCTTTACACATGTATCACACCAGGTTTATGACTGCTTGCATTCCGCGAGCATTACATGCAACAATGACCGTCAGTATCAACTGAATTAACTTTTAAACTGCAAGGAATAAAAACTCAAAACTCATACTTCACGAGGCTACCAATAAGAATATAAGAGTTAGTCATAATAACTGGTTAGCACAAAGGAAAAATTAGTATTAAGATGCTCCTTAACACTACTCCACTGAAGACATTTCAATATTAAAAAAAGTTAAGATGGTGAAGTCTTTTTCAACTTCAGCAAAACCTCATACAATGATTTATCAGCAGCACAGAATCATTTTCTAGCTACAGTTTGTTTCAATACAACTTTTAGGAAGCATTAAAAAGAAAAAATAAAACCCTCTTACACGCCACAGTTCAACTTAAAGCCAGCTCATCGATCACCTTCCTGCACAGCTGTATAGTATTTTATTAATATAATAGAAAGATTCAAGGGATTCCCATTTTTACCTTTGCATTTTTCCTTTTCCAGTATCCATAACCAATCATCGCTCTGCTCTTCCATTATGCTTCGTATATTGCAGAGTGAGAAGCATCTTCATTAAATAGTATTAAAAATAGAACACACCCGATCTCCCCACCGGAGCATGCTCTGACAGTGCTGATACCACAGCTCTCAAGGTAACCATGCCCAGCTGGGAACTGAGAGGCAAAGTCAGTGTGAGATTTGCAATTTGCAAGCCTAATTGTGCACACAAACTTGCCTCGATCCGTGACGAAGACTGCTAAAACAAAAATCAGTGTGCGGTTAAATTGTGTGACTGAAAAAGTTGCAGGTCAGTTCAGAGTATTTTTTTTTTCCTTTCCTCCCCTCCCCATCACCCTCATCTTCAATTGCTTTGTACTTGCCTAGAATTTACATATGCCATTTAGAAGGACGCACAACCGGGCATGCATCGAGCTCAGCGCGATGGTAGCGAAGTCAAACAGGTGATCAAGAAGACACTTGTGCTGCTCTGTAACGCCTTTGTCTCCCCTCTTAGCACACGCACAGAATGTCACACACGGCAGCGGGAGCAGCTCAAAGCCAAACCGCACACACCTGGAAGCGCAGGGGCAGGAGGGGGAGCGAGCCGCAGACACACCTAGCAGGGTTAAGGCAACCCAAACTGGCGTGTGTGTGTGTCCCTCGCTGAAACAGTAAATGAATGCGAAAAAAACCCAAACAAACAAAAAACCACCAACAACCAAACAACAACAACAACAAAACACCACCACAATTAAACCAGACTGCGCAATGGCTGCACTGGATGAGCAGGACTTGGTTAGACCAGCAAGCGGAATCGCTGAAACGCACATACGAGTAGGCAGAATTACAGTAAACGGAGTAACACGAACTATTTTGGGATGAAAACAGCCTGCTAGGGTACCTAACGACATAACGGTAACTCCTGGGCTGCGAGCCTCCTTCACTGCATGCAAAGAAAGAGATACCGAGGAAGCACCAAGTGCATCTGTTACCGCAGATCGCTACCCGTGAGAACAATACCAACCACACAAGCCCCGGCTTTCCCTCCTTTTAAAGAGTATGCCTGCCTGTCGTTCACAAATCAACGAGTAAAAGTTGGAAGGTTATTTTTGCAGTTCGATATATTTTAGCTAAAAGGACCGCTGGGAGGAGGGAGGGAGATTTACGCCCGCAGCTCCACTCCCTGGCGCTCGCCTGCCCAGCCTCAGCCCGTTGCCCGGCTCCGAAACGAGCAGGGCACCGCGCCGCGCTCGGACCTGGCTCCGGCCACCTCACCTCCGGTGCCGAGCCCGCTGGGAGGAGGCAACTCTCCTCCCGCAGCTCCCCTGCCTGGCGTTCCTCTGCCCAGCCTCAGCCGGCTGCCAGCCTCCCAGGCGAAAAGGGCACCGCGTCGCCCTCGCACCCAGCTCCGGCTACCTCACCTCACCTCCGGTGCCGAGCCCGACCCTCCGCCACGCCGAGCGCCGGGGGAGGGAGGCCGCCCCGCCGCCGCTCCCGACAGAAGCGCCTGTAGGAACGACCGGCTGACGGCGGGAACTTGGTGGAGCCGCCACCGCCGCCCTCCCTCCGCGGGGGCGGCCCGGCCTCACCGAGATCCGCACAGAGAGCCCTTCCCTCCGTACCTGGCTGTCACCACCTCTCCCCTGCCGCTCCCAGAGCCCGTGCGAGGCGCCGGCTCTAGCACCGGTGTCATCCTGCCCCTCTCCACTACCCCTTTTCCCTTCTTTTTCTCCCTCCCCCTCTGCTAAATACCACATCCTAGAGCCGGAATCCTGCAGTTGCTATAAATAATTGCACATCGCGTGTAACAAACGCAAGCCCCAGCTCCATGCACAGCTCCTATTTCCCTCTCCCTCCGCTCCACATGCTCAAGCCGCCCTGACCTCGAAAATTAAAAGATCACGGGGGGAGGGAAAGGGGGATGGGGG
>VWYK01081077.1:0-14441 GCA_013399775.1 Semnornis frantzii | reverse complement strand
GTTCCTGCAGCTCTAGCTAACATTGGTGCAAACAATCCCTCCTGTTGTAGCCTCTTCTTTAATTTATGTTTCTAGGCAGGAGAATTAGGAGACTTTCAGGTCACAGCATTGAAGGGACAATGAACTGCTTCATGGGCTGAAAGAGTGGCTGGCAGCTCAAAAAGAGATGTTCCAAAGTAAGCTGGAGAACACACAGAGGTCTCAACTCAGCTTGGTATCATTCTGAGTCAGTCGTATTGCAGACAACAGCCAAAGAGCTGTGGCAGCTGGAGAAATTCAGGCAGCAGGCAACTCTTGGTTGCTCTGGACAGAAGCACATCTCTGATGTAGGAACTAGGCATCACAGTATTTTTTTATCATATAGGGCAAAGAGACAAAGCAAGCAGTGGTGAATATGAGAAACAGCATGAAAAAGAGTCAGCAAGAATGTTGTGAGCTGTGGTGTTTGGATGGGCCAGAGAGAAAATGGTCAGGAGGAGGATGGAGAGTCCCAGACAGGGAATGCAGTGAGTTGATTATCTTGAGATCTGTGATTCATAGCGGGGAATGTGCTCTACTTTCACGTGTTAGAGTACTGTAGGGAAAAAATCAGGCTGAGGAAATTCCTAAGTCTTTCAATAGGATTTATGAACTTTAATAATCCAACAGCTCAGGGTCACCTATGAGCCAAGCGGTTCCTGAACTCTTGAGTGGCTCTAAGGAGATATATGACAAACACAGCATCTGCAGGAGGGTAGTTACAGTCCTCAGCACAGGAGCTGTGAGAATCACAAACAACTTCACTGGCACAAAGCAGTTTCTTGTCAAGGTCTTACCAACAAAAGTCTTAATTGCAGCCCTTTGTCTAAAGCAAAGTATAAAAGCATAGCATTGCTCCCTGCACACAGACAGCAGACAAGCTTTGGTGACAGTATGCAGCTGCCACAATAAGATATGGGTGATGCAGGCTTTGGTACATGGTACCTCTCTCACTTTGAAAGCACCACTAGACCTACCTCTGCCCTTAAGGTGCCCTGGTGGAAAGGAATTTGGGGCACTAGGGAACTTCATGTGTGAGGAAGTGGATCCAGGAAACGACATTGAGGAGCCACAAGAAAAAGAAGGAATCTCAAGAGGAAGTTCCATCCACCTTCCAGAAATCCTTTCACAACAATATTAATGACAGCAGTAAAACAGGCTTATGAAGTTTTAGGCTTGGTTTAACACTCAAAAGCAACACCAGTATATTTTAGAGAAGGCCATAATTCTGGCTGTGAGTAGAAAAAGAACTACTCTACAGACTGAGAAGTATTTGAGTTCAGTGATTTATTTCAACTAGTGAGGACTCTGGGTCTTGATAATGTTCTGCACCTATCTGTGCTCCTGTCAGGGCACACAGATGCCACCCAAAGCGGTGTCTGTTAAATCAGCAGTGCCACCGTGTATATCAGATGCCATATGAAAACCCAGAGAAGTTGGCAAGTGATTTGGAGGTGAAGAAAAGAAGTCTTGCTTTGCCAATCAGCCCCTGTAACCAACTACCAAGTTCTCCCTTTGGAATTCCTCTGAACATGTTGCCCTTTTAACTCTTGCCTCTAGAACACCTAGCCTGAAACACCTATTTGGAACATAACAGCTTAAGAGAAGGCTCCCATTGGCATCGGGGCCAGACCTACCTTGCAGATATTTTTCACAAATAATTTGGTGCTACACTGGTATGCTGATACTCTCCAACCAGATGTTTACTTTTTCACATCAGAACCTCTAGAAAGGATCCTGGCCACAATATCTGCATAAGATGGCTGTGAGACATTCCTGCTGGCCACCCTACAGCACAGCAGCATCCTCTGAGTCTCACACTGGCCAGGAAGTCACAGCACTGACCACCAATGAGCAGAATGCAGAGCTATATAACCCCCAGGGCTTCAAGCTTTGCTGCTGCTCACAGTGCCTAAATGTTGATTTGCATCTGAAGTGGAGGAAGCTGACTGGGGTCCTGCCATAGAGTGGCACTGGCCTTGACTTCTCTACATCTGCTACCTCCTTAGACCTCCCATGGATACAACTGCAAAGCTGGATTGGTATCTCAGGACCATAAACATGAAGTGATGGAGTTCAGTAGCTCACTGCATAGAAGCTTGGAAACTATTGCTCCTTTAGGATTCAAAATCCAAAATCTAATTGTAGAAGAAGGTTGAGCTTTATCTTTGTTGAAGTCACTCCCATTCAAGTTAATATAGGTACTGAGTCTAAACAGTACAGCAGCTTCAAGGTATGGCCACTAGTGTTGTAGATGGTCACTGAGCACTGTTGTCCTGGGAATAATTAAAAGAGAACTCTGCAAAAACTGTATTTCACTTCAACAGGGGTGAGCCTGCCAGATCAGAAACTAATTCTAAAAATCTGTAATTTATACACAAATGGATGTAACCATTGGGATTACTCTAAGGATAAAGTGGAGAGGCAGCTTCTTACTCTAAAATGTGCTTAACTCCCTCCTCCCAGCTAGATTAACCTGATCAGTTAGAGAAGCAGCAAACAGACTGGTGATGAACGCTGCTCAAGAGGAGATGGGGAGACCCTCCACAACAGAGGGAGTTAAAAACGTAACAGAATCCTATGGCAGATTAGTTCCCATCACAGTCCACGTGATGGGCCACATCATTTTTTGTGTGTAAAGCAGTTTGCAGATGGACTAAATTACAGAACAACCTGAAAAAAACAAACCCAACTGAAACAAAGACCTCAACCTGTGCTAAATCACATTTTCCAAACCCACCCCTTCACAAGCTACTGGAGTCAACATGACAGCTTCTCTTTACAGCTTAGGTATCACCACCTTAGTTTTGTTTATGCGCAGTAAAAATGGTCAGAAAAGGCACGGATATGGCCATATATTCACACAGTCAGTGTGGCTCTGCTTTGGACTGTCTTGGTGATGCCCAATGGCAGGACAAGGGGCAATGGGTGGAAGGTGAGGCACAAGAAGTTCCATGCAAACAGGAGGAGGAGGTTTTTTTTGCCTGTGAGGGTGANTTTTTCCCTGTGAGGGTGACAGAGCACTGGAACAGGCTGTCCAGGGGGATTGTGTAGTTTCCCTCTTTGGAGATATTCCAGACCCACCTGTATGTGTTCCTCTGATCTGATACAGGTGATCCTGCTCTGGTAGGGGGGTTGGACTGGATGAGCTTTTGAGGTCCCTTCCAGCCCCTGATGTCCTGTGATGCTGTGATTCTGTGTCCTACCCAAAGAACTAAACAGTAACAGCAGTTCTGCAGTGCCATGTGTCACTTGAAAACCCTCTCAAGATCTGTCAGTATCCATAAAGCTGGCAACACGTAGACTTTCTCATGCAACTGGGGAGTCTTAGATGTGTTTCAAGGATCATAGAATCACAGAAATACTCAGGCTGGAAAAGCCCCTCAGGATCACCAAGTCCAGCCTATATCCCTACTCTACAAGGTTCACCCTACACCATATCCCAAATCACCACATCTATGGGTTAAAATCCTACAGAGATAATAAGTTTTATGAGGATTGCTCTGCTGCACTGGCCCAGTGAAGTTGTTAGGGCATGGGGCTGCCGTTACACCTTTAACACATGCTTCTTATGTGTGAGCACAGCCAGCACACCCTCACCTCTTCACTCTCACTCGTTTGCCACCGCTGTTCATTCCCTAAGACTCTTAGCAGAATATGACTCTGATTAGCATCAATTTAGCAATTTGCAGTGTTTCTCTTGAACACTCTGTGTTGGCTGCTGGGCTGCAGAAAAGAGACAGTAAACAATGGGTGACTGCTTCTGTAGAAATTAGGTTTGCTCAACCCGAAGTGATGAGGGCACTATGAAATCGCACCACGTTGTGCTTCAGGAGCAGAGCACAAAGACCGATACTAAAACTTCCAGCACTGTAAGGTCCTGGACCTTTCAGATCTTGGAGGCTTAGGCATAGTTATTTCTCAGTCACTGCCCTTAAAATAATACAGTTCCTCCAAAATTTCCCCCAGCTGCCTTCTTTTTGTTTCACATTGCCTTACCCACTAGACACATTTAAATTTTCCTTTGTTTGGAGTCTACATTTTTCCACTCCCTAAAATTACAGCCTTTGCAATGCACAATACTGCAGAAAGTCCCTTCATTGAAAGAGCAGAACACAGTACAATTTTAGCATCATATAATTTCCTGCCTAATTGTTAAATAATTTTCTTCCTTTTCTCCCTCCCCCTCTCTCTTTTTTTTTTTTTTCATGTGTATGTGTGTTAAGGAAGGAAAGCTTCAAAGTGCATCTCCAGAGAGAGACAGACAGAAAACTTAACAGCTTCGTGCTACTGTGCCACCTTGATTGCAGCAACAGCTTTGCATCAATGACAGGACTTTCCCTACCCATGGCTTGGGTCGCTCGGCGTTGGGCTCCTCTCTGCAAGGCGTTATTGGCTCACAAATCTCATTGTGCGTTTGCGACATTGTATTCCCAAACACCACATCGTGAAAATATTCAAATCAAACCGTTCATAACATTTTCCTGTGCACCATCTGGGCCTTGTGAGAAAGCTGACATTATCTGTCAAAGTGAAGCTAACCACATTTCCCCCTCTTTTGTATCGTTAATGTTTGTCATCGCCAATCTCGCTTTAATGCTCCAATTACATTATGACGTTCTTGCAAACTGAATGGCACTAATGACTTTCATTATTATTTACACACTTCCTTAATTATAAGGCTCTCCCTCTCATTCACAACGTGTTCTCCCTCGTAACACTCGCTCTGATATAAAGCTAATGAATTTTAAACTTTCTCTTACATAAAAGCTCCTGATTAATTACCCAGCTTCCCCCCAATCTCCTTCTGATGTGCCATACAGTGATGCAGCGAAGCGGGGGGAGAAGCGTGGAACTTTTTCTTCCCTCCTCAGTGAAAGCAAATAGAGAGATAAATAAACTATCTTTCTTTTTAAAGTGGCGTATGCAAATTTAATTGAAAACAAATATACATCAAACCAGTCCTCGGGAGAAATCTAAATCTCTCTATATTAGCAGCAGTGTAGTAAAGAGGATAATAATGCCTATTATTATCGTCTTTAATTTTTCACGACAACAATTTTTTTAATCTAGTTCAAGCAAATGAGATGGTGCAAGTAAAAAAAAAAAACACCAAAATGAACCCCACCAAAATATGTGGCTTTTACATAAGGCATCTTAGTGTTGCATGCTGCATCGCTGAGATCAACTATTTATGTGGGTTTAATTATTCAAAATACCGGACTCCTCCACTGATAGAGAAGACAAAAAAGCCCAAGGTTGCACCACACCAGATGAAGGGCAGTCATGACATATATAAATTACTGCACCTCAGA
Source organism: Semnornis frantzii (assembly GCA_013399775.1). Classification (NCBI taxonomy): domain Eukaryota; kingdom Metazoa; phylum Chordata; class Aves; order Piciformes; family Ramphastidae; genus Semnornis; species Semnornis frantzii. The sequence continues at coordinate 9,108 of VWYK01081077.1, read as the reverse complement.
CTGACAAAGGTAATACAATAAGCCAGAGCCTGGAAGACTCTGAAAGACATTGTGGGGGCACTGAAGGGCCCCAGGTATGAAAATCAGAGCGCGGCGCTGAGGCGCTGGTACAGGCTGCAGTCTGTGCGAGCTGTGTGCGTCTCAGCGCCTCTGCTGCCAACAGAAACTGGATTCCTGCAGCCAAATGTAAAATACTGACAGTCATGGGGGGGAAAAAAATGGGCTAATTAAAATCTGTGGCTACTCTCCCCCCATTTGCTGGCTAGTAAACTCGACCTTAAGATTACAGAGAACCTCTGCACGTGAAAAATTTATTTCCTGCCATGCCAAGGGAAGTTCCCTTTTATGCCTCTCCAATATCTATGCAAATATATATGTAATCTGAATAGGGATGTAGGCCAAAGTGGGACAAAAGCATATCCTGTCATGACTGAGTCTATGGACAGCCAGCAATGAGTGACATATTCACTTAAACCAAGTATGGGACATCCAGAAAGATGAAGATTAATTTTCCAGAGCCATTTACCTCTGCGTTGCCTTTATATTAACCCCTGCTCCTGATCTGCTGCTGGAACAGATTAGAGAATCTACTTTGTTGTGAGAAAAGCCTATTCCCTTTCAAACTGACTTTGTTTTCTTTTTAATGCTGTAAATTTCTAATCAGCTCCCAGTGTCATGGAATACCCTGAAGAGATGTTACATGGAACAGTTCCCTGAAAGCTCAGTACAACGCGATGAGATAGCACAGTTTCAGCCTTGGGAAAAATTCTGAGGGATTATAATTTCAGTCTCCTTTTGAACACCTCTTGCTAAGTATGGCAACTCTGTGGTCCTACAGAGCAAAGAGCTGAAAAAAAAAATTCAACACCTGATGCAAGGGCCACAGAGTAAACTATATATAGAGAGAAGGCTTCAAAGAGACCTTAGATTAGCCTCCTAGTACCTGAAGGGGCCTACAGGAAGGCTGAGGAGGGACTATTGACAAGGTCTTGTAATGCCAGGACAAGGGGAATGGGTTTGAAGTGGCAGAGGGGAGGTTGCAACTGGATGTTAGGAGGAAGTTGTTTGCAGTGAGGGTGGTGAGACACTGGCACAGGTTGCCCAGAGAGGTTGTGGCTGCTCCCTCCCTGGAGGGGTTCAAGGCCAGGTTGGAGGAGGCCTTGAGCCACCTGTACTAGTGGGAGGTGTCCCTGCCTATGGCAGGGGCTTGGAACGGGATGATCCTTGAGGTCCCTTCCAACCTTACCATTCTATGATTCGATATGATCATCCTGCTATCTTCAGTTAAGATCTCATCCCAAGGCTGCTGCTCATCAGCATTTCAGTCATCTAAATGATGAAATTCTCTAACATCAGAGAATGTTCTGTAGTTTCTTTCAAAAACAAAAAAAATGAGAACTTGGAGGAATTGAAAATCAGTCCTTCCATAACTCTTTCACGTTGACTTGCATGCTGTGTGTATCCTACCAAAAGTTATTAGGAGTATGTTATGAGGCAAAAAGTATGAAACACTTCTATTATTTCTTTAAATCCATAGCTAGAAGCCAGGCTTTAGAGGGCAGACAGGCTCTTGGCAGAAATTTAAGAGATAGCAGAAATAGAAATGGAAGAAAATGAGTTACAGAGTGAAGGCAGGTCTCAGAATAACATTACTTTTCTGATTCTAATAAAGTTCCTTTGCTTGGCATTCAACAAAATAATAATAATAAATGGCAACTTCTGTGCTCTCCTCACTTTAATCAATATGTGATTCGGGGATTCACAGCTCGCCCTTAGATATTGTATAACTGCTCTGTGTAAATAGATAGAGTGCTCCCCAAATCTGTTTTTCTTAAGATTCAACTCTTGTCTGTGGCTATTGCAGTTGTTCATCTTTTGTTGCTGACTCTAGGGTCAAGAGCACTGAACTAAGATAACTACAGGGTGTATATATTGGTATGTAGTTTATGTTCAAAGCCTCCTGACATTTCGTATGGGACCAGATTATGCTACTCAAGTCACATTTACATCCCCATCAAGAACTTTCCCAACAATGCTGATGAAAGTCAATTGATTGCACGCACAGTAAAAGTCCTTTGAACAGGGTAAGACACATCCTATATGCTCTTGAAAGATGGGACCCTGACCCTGATCTCCTTGGATGATTTATGTTGAGGATAATCTTCCTTAAAGTACAGTGAACAACAAACCACAGGAGCTGTTAATCTTGATTCTTTCTGTATAAAACAGTTTCTCTCTTTAGACACATTCATTATTTTCCAATGTTATCCAGAAACAATTGGGCTCTAAAGTGCAGTCCTTGACTATGTCAGTGTGCTTGACTATTAGCAGCAGCACTTAAACAAAAGAAATGAGACACCACAGAGTAAGACACAAACATAAAGCTTTGGCTGAGCTAATCTTTAGACAAGGATGTTCAAACAGCCAGAGAAGGTTGATGCTAATGTCTGGGTAGGTAAAATTAGTCACAGTTTAGTAAGTGGCATGAGGGTTTGCAGTTACAATTGCGTGGCCCATTCCTAATGCAGACTCAACTCATGACAAGTTTACAGCCCACAGGACCAACTGATGAATATGACAATTAAAAGATAAATGTATTGCAGTGACATATGGCATTATCCCTGTGCTCTGCAGCTTGCAACACTAGTTTTGTTTATTGTAACATTTATGTTGTGAAATTCTAGCTGTTTAAGATAATTAATGTGTTTATATCATAGAATCACAGAAACATAGAACCTAGAATCAGTCAGGGTTAGAAGGGACCACAAGGATCATCTTTCCAACCCCCTTGCCATGGGCAGGGATACCCTACCCTAGATCAGCCTGGCCAGAGCCTCATCCAGCCTGAGCTTAAACACCTCCAGGGATGGGACCTCAACCACCTCCTTGAGCAATCCATTCCAGGCTCTCACCACTCTCATGCTGAAGAACTTCCTCCTCATGTCCAGCCTGAATCTCCCATCTCCATCTTTGCTCCATTCCCCCCAGTCCTGTCACTACCTGAGAGCCTCAAAAGTCCCTCCCCAGCTTTTTTGTAGCCCCCTTCAGATACTGGAAGGCCACAATAAGGTCACCTTGGAGCCTTTTCTTCTCCATACTGCACAGCCCCAACTCTTTCAGTCTCTCCTCACAGCAGAGGTGTTCCAGCCCTCTGAGAATCCTTGTGGCCCTCTTCTGGACAATTTCCAGCATCTCCACATCCCTCTTGTCCCAGGGGCTCCAGAACTGGATGAAGTACTCCAGGTGGGGTCTCACCAGAACGGAGTAGAGGGGGAGAATCACCTCCCTCACCCTGCAGGCCACACTTCTCCTGATGCAGCCCTGATGCTCTCTGGGCTGCAAGTGCACACTGCTGGCTCATGTTCAGCTTCTCCACAGGTCCACTATCAGCTCCAAGTCCCTCTCCTCAGGGCTGTTCTCCAGCCAGTCACTGCCCACTGAGGTTTCATATGAAGAAGAAAAGATTTATTAAACAATTTGAATGTGAGAAAGGCATCACAAACGGGAGCCTGGCGTCGCATCTGCAACTCTATTACATGGCCCTGTGGTCCACTGCTTACACAAGCAGGTGAGGCATGGAGCCTTCTCCCTGTCCAGTGTTTCTGTCAATGTCAGGCAGAGCTTTGTGGCTCACAGAAGTAAATGACGGAGAGAGGAAGCGCTTCATAAGCCTGAGGACAGGGCAGAGAGAAAGGTGAGACGCCACTATGAAAAGTAATTAGTGGCAGTGGGGAGTAATCTGCTGAAGCTTGTTCTTCCAATTGATTTTGTTGTTCCATGCTATATGAGATCTGCACAGCCCAAGAAAGATGAGGCATGGCCTGAGAAAGCTGCATGTGAAGCCACATCATTAAGCAGGAGCCAAGTCTTGACTTCAAATATCGGGGCTCAAATCCCAATTCTGCCTTTCATTTAATGGATAACTCAGAGCCATTTGACCCATCTCCTGGTGTTTATTCTTCACACTGCTTTCTTCTTGATCTTTCTTAGGGCTATTCTAATTCTGGGGAAAGGGCTATCCATCATTGTGAGCTTAAGTAATGGCAGCCTGCAAAAATCTTAACATCCTACATCCCAGTCTGAAAAGGTCCCCAACGAAGACGATGGGAATTTTACATTGATCTTGGCAGCAACCTTGTTTGCCAATAACATCATCTGTATGTATTCCTTTTGAAATGTTTGGTATTGATCAACACAATTTTTAAAAGCACAAGCCATGCATTATTCATTTTGATTTATAAAGTGGTTATAGTAAGTGTTTATCACAGGCAGATAATTTTCATACAAAATGGAATACTTAGAAAATAAGCCAAAAAAAACCAAACCCCAACCCCAACAGATCAGCTTCTCCCTGTGTCAACAACTGCAATCACTATAAACATAAGCAAAACTGGAAACCTCTTTCCTGCAAAACAAGAAAGACTTCGTGGAGAACACCTTACTAATGGGTCCCCTGCATGTAGGGCACAGGCACCTCTGACTGTTTGTAACACGAGTGTGGCAGACAAATGGTACTCTATCTGCAGGAGAAAGAAAAAATTACAAAGCTCATCAGTTTTTTATAGAGCTGTACATCACTTGAGGACCTAGATGAATATTCAGGGTGAATCAAGATAGACCCAGACATTTGGAAATATTGCAAGTAAATTTCTTAAGTCATCACATTCTGCTGTGGAGAAAAGCGCACAGCAGGGAGATGAGTTTGGGGAAGAAGAAATAAAAACAAACAAGCAACAATCAAAAAAAACAAAACCCCAAACAGGTGCTGCAGTAAAATCTTAGCTGTGCAAGTGATTTCTGTCATTTTTACTATTTGTACAATAACTGCATTTTCTTGTGGCCTGCCTTTCTCCTGCCAGGAGCTGGCAGCTTTGAAGACTGACAGCGGGGATGGGGCAGGCACCCAGCCTTGCGTACCTGAGCACGGCAGCCAAAAGTGGTGTGCTTATTTCCAGAAGAGCAGCAGGGGACTCATAGCATGGCCACCAGTAAAAGCATCACAAACCCCTAAATAGCAGAGCTCTTTCCTTTTAATTGCAATGCCCAGCACTTTTTGTTTGTTTGTTTTTTTTTTTGCCAAGGGTGAGCATTTCTGCAGTGTCCCCTGTAGGCCTTTTGTCAGCTCCTGTGCACTCCTGGTTGTTTTGCTGATGCTCCTCAGCAAAGATGATGATAGCTATTAAAGCTATACATATCCACATGGCCATTGGAGAGAATGGGCAGCACTTCAGTGCTGGCCTTCTCCATGGATGCTAGTCTTCTCTGGATGCCATCCAGAGGGACCTGGACAGGCTGGAGAGGTAGGCACAAGCCAACCTCATGAAATTCAACAAGGCCGAGTGCAAGATCCTGCACCTGGGTAGGCACAATCCCAAGCAAAACTCCAGGCAGGCTGGAGAATGGCTGAGAGCAGCCCTGAGGAAAAGGACCTGGGGGTCTGGNCTGTGAGGACAGGCTGAGAGAGTTGGGGCTTTACAGCCTGGAAAAGAGAAGGCTTCCAGGAGACCTTATAGCAGCCTTCCAATATCTGAAGGGTCTACAGGCAGGCTGAGGAGGGACTATTGCCAAGGTCTTGTAATGCCAGGACAAGGGGCAATGGGTTTGAACTGGCAGAGGGGAGATTGAAAGTGGATGTTAGGAGGAAGTTGTTTGCAGTGAGGGTGGTGAGACACTGGCACAGGTTGCCCAGGGAGGTTGTGGCTGCTCCCTCCCCGGAGGTGTTCAAGGCCAGGTTGGAGGAGGCCTTGAGTGACCTGTGCTAGTGGGAGGTGTCCCTGCCTATGGCAGGGGGTTGGAACTGGATGATCCTTGAGGTCCCTTCCAACCTTACCATTCTGTGATTCTATGATTTTTGTCAAACAGCTGGAAGGAAGGTGCCTAGAGCAAGATGCCATGCTAAGAGTGCAAGAAAAACTAGATTTTTTTCAGGGATATTGGACTCTACTCACTAAAGCATGAGGGTAGCACACCATGTGAGTTCTCCAGATGAATGATTTGTGCTGTTTAGCTCTTCTCCATTACCCTGCACTTCTTAAAAATGAGATCTTTCAAACTTCCTTCATCTTTCTGTTCCTCTGTACTCCTGCCCTGTGTCCCATACACTCTCTCCTCTTCCTTTCCCTCTCCCAGATTCATGCCAGAGGGTATATCCTGATGAGGTTCTCTAATCAATCGTCTGACTCATTGCCTTATGGCAGAATATCGCCACGGCTAATGACTAATACGACTGTGAGATTTTCAAATGTCATCAGATCTTACAGGCTGCCTATTAACTATTTTTTTGCCTCACCAGGATTAGCTGGGTAGCAAAATAAACTGGTATGATTTAGCACACTGAACTTATTTCTTAGCAGCTGATTTCTGTTTATAAGCATAGCCTAAATAAGACAGCATAGGACTGAGTATCTGCAAACTGAGGAAGGCTCCACTTGTGAACAGCTTTTCCCGAGATACTGCTTGTTTGAATGACAAAAATAGTGGTTGAAGCTTTCTATTTCTTGAAAGATGCCAATTGGTATTTACATTCCCATCATGATTTATTATGAAAGTAGAAACCCAAGGAACTGCCAAGACAAATAGCTGGATGCATTATGTTTGCTGGGTTTGTTTCTGCATACCAAACATTTCTTCCTCCACCTTAGGATGCTGTGATGAGCAAAGGAGAAGCAGAGAAGAGTTTGTCTCTGCCAACTGCTCTGTCCCTGCAATGGAAACTAATATTTACCCTTTCAGTTATTATATGGAGTTATGCCTTGGTAACAACTTAGTTTTATTCCAGATTGACGTGAAAGCAACATACTTATTTCCATGTGGATAAGGAAATGGCACAAAAATCAATAAGAATTCTCTCAAGGAGAAGTTTAGATTATTTTAAAATCTGGTGATACCCAGGGGATGCTTTGCTGCAACCTTAGTGATGCCTAAGCATGCCCAATATTGTTCACAGGCACATGCATTAGTTCTGTTAGCCTTTGCTTGCTGTGCTCCTGTGAACAGCATGGAACTGCAGACTTTCCCTTTTGCCTTTTTCAAATTCCTGTGCTGGCAGGAACAAGATGTTGCTAATCACAGGACTGTGACACTTCCTCTGGGCAATCAGCTGTTACACTCCTGCAGTTTGGCCATTCCTGAAAATGCAATCATATTTGGCCACTTCTCTTGCACAAAACTGATTTCCACGTTGACAAATTTCCCAGATCCCCATTTATAAACACTTCCTGCTGCCTCCTCCATCAACTCCTCTGGTCACCTCATCAGTGACATCGATGTGAAAGGAACAGATACTGTTGAGAAGGGTAAAGTGACATGGAGTGCTACAGGTTTGCCGCTGATTCTCAGTGAATTAACAAGAAGCATTATCCTATAGAAGATTGGAGCCTACAGCTAGAGAAGGAGACACAACATCAAACTGGGAAGTCTAATGTGTTAGAAAACTAATGAATAATGTCACAAGACCTTAAGCCAGCTAATCTCATTGAGACAGCTTGTTAGATCATCAGATTGCCCAGCTGAGAAACCTGCTTCTATTACTGCTGTGTTTGTGGTGTCAAACCCAATTAGTGTTTCTCCAGATGAAGTTTTGTTCATTAGATTTGGATAGGCAAGTACAAAAGAAGTGCAGCGCAGTCAAATCTGTTTCCCTTTCTGGGCCCCAAACTGGAAACACATGGACTTGATGGGTGGAGCACTCACTGGCTAAGGAACTGGCTGCATGGTGGCACACACAGAGAGTGGTGATCAAGGGAACACTGTCCACATGGAGAGCAGTGCCAAGTGGCATCCCTCAGTGCTGGCACCAGTGCTGTTTGACATCTTTGTCAGTGCCATGGACAGAGGAATCAGTGCACCCTCAGCAAGTTTGCAGATGGCACCAAGCTGTGTGGCACAGTCGACTTGCTAGAGGGCAGGGATCCACCCAGAGGGACCTGGACAGGCTGCAGAGCTGTGCCCAGGCCAACCTCAGGACATTCAACAAGGCCAAGTGCCTGGTGAAACCAGAGCTTGCTCACCCTTATTTGGGCAAGACACTAACAAGTACCTAAACACCTGTGGGTACCTGTTTATCACTTTGGGAGGGGACATAATGCCCCAAGCCTTTGTTTTCCTCCCTCCCTTGCTTCCCCCATAAGCAGAAGGGTGGGGCAAGTCAGGACATGTTTTAGGCCTATTTGCCTTCCATGACACAGGCTCCCATCAGTTTACCTTGTCCTACAACACAGCACAAGTCACTTCACTACCAATATTTCCTCTAAAGCCAGCATCTGGTAGAAGAAAGTGGAGTTTGAGCCACTTGGGTGATCTCAAAGCCCTGCTAAATTCATGCCACTGCTTTCACCTGAGCCTGATTTTTAGCAACTTTGCAGGAGTGTTAACACAGCACTGGCAAAGTTTTAGATATTGCTTATCTCCTGTTATGTAATGAGAAACTTCTATCTTAGCCTCACGCAGTGCACCTAATAAACTGCCACAGAAAAGTGCTGAAATATTAAGGCTGTTAGGTTGTCTCAGCTTTTAAGTGTAAACACTGCAATCATTTTTTTTCCTTTTTTTATTTTTTTTAACTCAAATGCAAAACTTTCCAGGTGTTGAGTTTATAGTGGCATTTTCAATGTTCCTGAAACATTATGAGGGGAGACCTGTGAATTTTAAGTAGTGACAATCAATAAGGTTTGAGAAATACTATATTAAAACTTAAATCTCAAGCCCATGATCCTGACAGAGCTGACACTTAATACATACTCATTCATCATCATTTATAACATTTTTTTTTCCTGCTCTGTGAAAACATTGCTGAGCTTGTTTTGGCTGTTGACTATCCAAGCATGCTATTAAAGCCCTCATTTAATAAGACAAGCAGTTTTTAATGAGATTTAAAACTCTAGGTGCAATGCGGTCAACATCAACCTCTGGCATAAATCTCTTGCACTGAAATTCCTGCTTGTCATCAGAAGGTGGGGAAAGGAGGTTGTGTGGGGTTTTTGAAAGCATCTGTAGCTCGTGATAGCAAAGGTTCTATATGCAAGAACACAGTTGGGGTGCTGTTAAAGCAGCCTGCTACCCTCCAGCTGAGCTGAAATGAGGTTGATCACAAAGTCACAGAAGCATCCA
>VWYK01081064.1:0-18172 GCA_013399775.1 Semnornis frantzii | reverse complement strand
ACCCCTGTTCTCCAGACCCTTCTGTGGAACTGTTTAGTGCTGCTCAGCACAGCTGCTATCTGTGACTGTGCTTTTGGGGAGATGAGCAAAGCTTTCTTCTGCCTGCACTTGGAGGTGGCCAAGTCCATTGCTGAGTGAAGTCATTGCTGTAACGTGGTGTGAAATCTGCACTAATTAGCTTTGCTGAGACCCAAGGCAGAGCTTGCTCCCATTTGTCTCCAAAGTGCCGTATAGACAGTGCCCTGTGTCAGCTCCAGATTACAGAACCTTTTTAATGCTTCAGACGGTCTCAGAAGATGTAAAATGGAAGGGGCAGCAAAGCACAAAAAGTGCGTTGGAAGTATTGGAGTTGCTTCAGTTCTGTTGCTATGGCTAATTCCAGCGCGTGGGAGTGATTTTTAAACTCCCTGGGAACATGCTGTGTGTTAGCTGTTTGGATAATGAAGAGCACCATAATCATTTTAATTTTATGGTTAAGCACATCCTTTGTTTAGAACAGAGGGGGAAAAAAAAAAAAAGTTGAATTTGAGGTCTTCAAGCCTTAAAGCAGTTCTAGTGAAATGTGGTGATCAACAGCTTGTGCTCTTTGAGGATTAAAATTGAAATGAAACTTCTTCTCCTCCTCCTCCTTCAGAATAATGTCATCGAGTGCCCGCTACGAGAGGTACAAGGGCAACCAAGTTCTCTTTTGGTAAGTACACATCACTGGTTGGAGTTCTTGAGTAGCAGTGTAAACAGACTTGGCTGTGTTGCATGTTGTAATACAGCTCTTGTGTTTGCAGTAGTTGGAAACGGAAAGATTTACAGCCTGTCAGCCTGGCCAGGCTGGGCGACAGCTCCGACAGGAGGTGGTTGTAACAGTAGAAGAGTGTGGACATTGGAGAGGTGCCCGTGATTTATCAGCACGCCTGCCACTGACAGCAGAGGTGTGTCAGAGCACGCACAAGAGCCATGCAAACGCAGGTTGTCCCCTCTGCTGTTGGTGGGAACTGTGGTGACAACTCAGTAGGTGGCACTCTTCCCCTGGAGCTGGCACCGGCTGCTTCGAGGGAGAGCCCTGCACCGGAGGAGTGATGGAGCTCAGACACCATCTCTTCTTTTAAATTGCTAGAATTAATTTTTTAGCTTAGAGCTCCTCTTAAGTTCCTGCTGGGAGGAAAAGTGTGCTTCTCCTTTTTCCTCCTATTTTAGCATTACTCGTGGTGTATTTATCCTGTCACAGCTAATCCCAACTTTCTGTATGAGACTCATCTTCCACTACACCTCGGTCTCAATGAGATGCCACCTCTGAGTTCGTGTGGTGGGTGTGTGTGACACAAAACCTGCCCCAGCACCAGGCTGAAGTGTCCACATTTGAGGTGGTGTGCTGGAAGACGACAGGGCTGTTGGGCTCTGGCTGGCATGTGTCAGCACAGCGCTCAAAACTCTGCTGCAGCAAAACACAGTAACTGCTGTACAGGACTACAGGCTGCTGGTTGAAATGTTGGCCCGTGCCCTGTCTGCCTGCCTGGGGTCAAATGGCAGCCTGGGGGACAATTCTGCGTCTGTGTGTGTTACAAGTGCAGAGCTGGAGGAATGCAAAGCGAGAGTCAGCTGTAGGGGGCTCAGATTTTATCTGTAACCATTGACAGGTCCCTGCAGTCTTACTGCCCCTATTGGAGTCTGCATTGACTTCAGCTTGGAATGAAAGCTTTCCTGCATTCCACTGCCACTGGAGTGAAATGTTTTTGCTGAAAATTAGTAGTCTCATCTGAATATAATAAATTAAGTTGATTTAAATGTCAAATTGTAAAGGCAAGGAATGTAGATGTGTTAAAGTCAGTTCTCGGTTGTGTTGATTGTAGTTCTTTAGGGTTTCAGCCCACATAGCATGCTGGCAGAGGGATTATTAAACTGGTAGATGATTATTTTACTCCAGTAATATTTTGGAGCTGTTATATAATAGTATATTTGGATATAGATTTCTCAGTGGCTGTAAGAAGACAATAGCAATGATTTCTCTCCTTCCAGCTCTGAAACTATTGCGAGATGCTGGTATATATTGCTTTCTGGATCTGTGCTCATGAAGGATTCCATGTTTTTACCACCTTGCAGGTATGTAAAGTTACTATTATTTAAGGTAAGGCAAGATCTCTCTCTCTGTTTTAATAATTGTTTTCTTATAGGGCAATGTTATTGTAAGTCTTTTCAGAAGTTCCAGTTTTTTGTTTGGTTTGGGTTATTTTTCTGAAGTTTGGCAATAAAATTTGATTCCATTTGATTTCAATTCCCTATCACTTTTTTTCTGCATGTTGAAGTTTCTGAAAGACTGCACTTGATGGGTTTTAAATCTCATTTGGCTTTTTACAAGGGGACTGTTTGAGCAATTCCTGTTGGGTAGCTGTTTTGTATAGAGTTCTTTGTCTCAAATGATGTAACTGTGGATCACACAGCTTCTACCATTGGCTGGAGGTTGTTTAATGACAGGTATGATTTCTGTGTGAAGCAAGAGTAGAGAAGCCAGCAGCATTGGTTACAGACTGCGTCAGGAGGCTGACTGCCTCTCGCAGCTAAAGCACAAGGACATCACATTGTGATGTGATTTCACAGATACATATTATGGCTTGAGCTGGACCTTGCTCATGTAGTACACTGAGGACTCAGAGTACTCTGCTTCACTTTGTGTATCATTCAGAAATCTTGTAGATTGCTTTGTTTGAGAGACCTTTAAGATCAGCCAGTCAAAATACTAACCTAGCACTGCCAGGCCACCACTAAACTCTGTCCCTCAGCACCACATTTCCAGTGCTTATGAGTCTCTCCAGGGATGGGAACTCCACCACTGCCCTGAGCAGCCTGTTTTAGGACTTGACAGTGGTTTTAGGGAAGAAATTGTTCATCATGTTCAACCTAAACTTTCTCTGGTGCAACCTGAGGTCATTTCCTCTTGTCTTGTTGCTTGTTCTATGGCAAAAGAAACCAACCCCCATGTGGCTCCAACCTCCTTTCAGGGAATTGTAGAGAACCATGAGGTCTCCCTTCAGCTTCCTTTTCTCCAGGGTGAACAACCCCAGTTCCCTTACCTGCTCCTCACAGACTCGTGCTTAGCTATAGGCTGGAAGTTAAATCTTAATGCTGAAGAGTGACTGAAGTTTAACAGTGCCAAAGCGAGGACATGGCAGGTTGATATTTGCATAAAACCCAAGTAAAGTCATTATTGTGCTAAACTCGAGGGATAAGTCACTTAAGAGCATCATTAAGGTTATTTGTGCTTTTATTTTACAAGAGAAAAAAAATAAACAGAAGCAAAATAGCTCTGTTATTGCCAGCTCACAAGATTACAGCTGGTTTTATTCTGGATAATGAGGAAAAATAGCTGCTAGGTGCTGAAAGGGTCACAGAGTTCTGTTAGATGAAGCTGCTGGCAGGTTGCAGTATGGATGGTGTGGTTCCTGGGATGATTGTCCCCTTATTTAGCCAAGACCACATGAAAAGGCAGAGAATTCCCTTCCTTGCTGGGGAGCCAGCTTGTTCCCTCGTCAGGTCTTCTTTGCAATGAGGGAGAGAAAAAAAATTCAAATGTCAGAGGAGCTTTGATGTGCTGGAAGTTTGAAGCAGCAGTCCACACACATACAGTTAGATGAACTAAAATTGCTGTGATGTACTTAGGAAGTGCAAAAGGATGCTGAAAATCTTTGAACTTATTTTTCTCCAATGCGTTTGGCTCTTGGGCTGCCTGTGAAGTTCTCTCCTTTGCTTCCTTCCTGGGACCACACATATGGATGGGGCAGAGAGGATTGATACTTGGACATAACAGCTGAATCCAAATCATTTTGGTTGGAAAAGACCTGTAAGATCATCAAGTGCAACCATTTGTGTGGCCAGCAGAGCAAGGGAGGGGATTCTGCCCCTTTACTCTGCTCTTGTCAGACCCCACCTGCAGTCCTGTGTGCACTTCTGGAGCCCCCAGCACAGGAAGGACATGGAACTGTTGGAGCGGGTCCAGAGAAGGCCACAAAGATGCTGAGAGGGCTGCAGCAGCTCTGCTGTGAGGACAGGCTGAGAGAGTTGGAGCTCTGCAGCCTGGAGAAGGCTTCAAGGACACCTTAGAGTAACCTTTCAGTATCTGAAGGGGGCCTACAGGAAGGCTGGGGAGGGACTATTGACAAGGTCTTGTAATGACAGGACAAGGGGCAATGGGTTTAGACTGGCAGAAGGAAGATTGAAAGTGGATGTTAGGAGGAAGTTGTTTACAGTGAGGGTGGTGAGACACTGGCACAGGTTGCCCAGGGAGGTTGTTGCTGCTCCCTCCCTGGAGGTGTTCAAGGCCAGGCTGGACGAGGCCTTGAGTGAGCTGTGCTAGTGGGAGGTGTCCCTGCCTATGGCAGGGGGTTGGAACTGGATGATCCTTGAGGTCCCTTCCAACCTTACCATTCTATGATTGTATGATTAACCCTGCACTGCCCCTTCCTGAGTGGCAGCTCACTTCCTGTTTTGTTCAAATGAGCTTCACTCATTGTCAACCTCCAGTTTATAATTTAAAATATAATGCTTTTTTTATCCACTTTTAAGTGCAGTGGGCTAAACTGAAGTTACTTTTGCAGGTTTGAATTCCTCATGTAACACAGTTTTTAGTTAAGGGAGCTGTACAGCAGTCACTTAAAATCTTCATATGAAAGGGTGCCTTGGATAATTCAGTAATATTCTTTCCTAATTGTAATTAGCACCATTTTAATTACATTTAAAGTAGTATTTAATGTTATGCATTATTCCTTGTCCCCAACCAAGTTCCTGATTATGTGAGTCACTCTGAAAGGAGACTTAAATACCCATATGGAAGGATGAGGCATTCTCAGTGCCTCAGGTTTTACAGAGCTGTTGCTTTTGATAAGAAGCAAAAAGAAGTTGGTTATTGGAGAAGAATCTGGGAGGATCTTAGAGCTGCTTTCCAGTACCTGAAGGGATCCTACAGGAAGGCCGAGAGGGACTTTTCGTGAGGGTGTCTAGCAGTAGGATGATGTGGAATGGTTTTAAGCTGAGAGAGAGTAGGCTTGGACTGGATCTTAGAAAGTTCTTCAGTATGATGGTAGTGGGACTCTGGGAACAGGTTGGCCAGAGAGATTGTGGATGTCCCCTCCCTGGAGGTGTTCAGGGCTGGGTTGGATGAGCCCTTGAGCAACCTGGACTAACTGAGAGGCATCCCTCAATTTACAAGCAAGTTAGCTTATAAGCTACCTACCTAGCAACTTTCCTTTGATCATTCTGTGAGAAGCTGCTGTTACAGCCGATTGTTAGTGAGATACTTTCAGCCTTTGGAAGTAGACTGGAAGCTGATGATGATTTAATGGGTGCTTCCTGGTACCTCCTCCCAATACTTGTCCTTTCTGTCATCTACCCTGTGATTACCTTAACAGATAGGAGGAGACCTGACTAGAAAATTGTAAGCTTAACCTGGTTAAGCTCTCTTCCTTTTGCATACTCTGCTTTTCCATCCCTCAATTCATCCACTGCCTACCATATGGGAGTTTCAGAGTCAACAGAGCTTTTGGGAAGCCCAAACTGTCTCCTACACATCTTTCGGAAAGAAAATATTCTCTAGATTCAAACTTGAAAGAGGCATAGCCCCCCAGAAACGTAAGCAGCTGATCAGTCACTGCTGTATTGTAACCCTTTGAGTGAGTAAAGATGTAAACTGCGCCCCACTCTGCTTGAGAAGGGCTTTTTGTTCAATCTGGATTAATTTGTATGCAAGATATAATTCAGAAATTGGCTTCAGAACTGAAAGGGTAAGACTTGCATCCAGGTACAATAAATCTGTTCAATATTCTGACACTGATAATCATGATGAGAAAAACCCTGTGTAAGATAGATATAGATATAGAGATTTTTTTTTTTTTTTAAGGTAAGAAGGAGATCAATCCATAATACCAGGTACAACAATAACCTAACCTTGCTTACTCTGTTGCCTGGGGAATGGATTTATCAATAGATTTAGCATAGTAGTAAAAGAATTTGTTTCTAACATGAAAGTGATGGCTGGAGCAAAAGAGGATTGACGGGTTTTGTGGAGGGAAAATCATGTCAGCAACTTAAAGAGTCTTTGTGTTAACCTTGCTTGTTAATCAAGATAATTCATGTGAACAGGATATTTGAAGGAGATTACTCACAGCAAGATTAGCCATAGGAAATATATCAAGGGCCTGGAGGAACTTTTGAAGCCAATTATGTGGATGACAGCCTCCTACAGCTGTGAGAATTGAACCTCAGAGGGAAAAATACAAAGTCTTGAAACATTCAAGATACAGTCTTGTTAAAAACAAACACTTCTCTTTTCTGAGCTCTTCCAAGAAATTCAGGAGCAGCCTTTCCAAAGTCTTATGAGTGGAGGTAATGGGAATCATTGCCCTGCTCAGGTAGTGCATATCTGGGCTAGAAACACTTACCACCACGAGTCTGTCTTGATTGAAGTGCTGTGGTATTTTTCATGAGTGGTGTAGATGCATCAATAGCTCCAGAAGCCATTTCTCTTCTTCAGTAAAAGAATCTGGCACAAGTGCTTGGATTGAGAAAATTGTCATAATGAAAGAACAGTGGCTTGGGTTAAAATTGTTTTAGCAGCTTCTTGTACCAAGTTAATATTTTTGATTGACTGAGTTACAAAATAACACTTTAAAAAAAAAAATGTATTTCAGTCTATTCTGTAGAATCCTGGAATTGTTTAGGTTGGAAAAGAGCTTTTAAGGTCATTGAGTCCAACCATATGTGAAGTACCAGAAGCACAGGAAATTCTGTGCCTTTGCAGACTGTCAACTATGGTAAAGAACGACATAAGTTTAGAGACCTCAATTTCCATGACTCAAATTCCTTGTATTTTAAAAATCTTTAAATTTTACTGGATGTGACATTTTGTTTGCAAATGTATTTATCCCCCAAATATATAATCTAAAGCCAGGTCAATTTTACTTCTAAAAGCTGCAGTGCTGTTTTCTGCAAGCTCTTGTGGATTTGTGCCATTCATTGCAGCTCAGAGCTGCTGCATTCCCCTTTTTGGCCAGTAAAAGGTATCCTGGCATTTTTCTCCCACTGCTTCTTCCTTTCCAGATTTAACTGCCTTAAATACTTTCTGCCTGGACTGCACCTGCTGGAGCCATGCTCTGTCTCAGCACTCCTGAATGTCTTGGGTTAATGCAGCCCANTCTCCAGAGAGGGAGACTCCACAACCCCCCTGGGCAGCCTGTTCCAGGGTTCTGTCAGCCTCGCAGGGAAAAAATTCCTCCTCCTGTTTCCATGGAACTTCTGTGCCTCAGCTTCCACCCATTGCCCCTTGTGCTGTTGCCGGACATCACTGAGCAGAGCCTGGCTCCATGCTCTTGGCACTCACCCTTACATATTTATAAACATGAATGAGGTCACCTCTCAGGCTCCTCTTCTCCAAGCTGCAGTGCTCCAGCTCCCTCAGGCTCTCCTCCTAAGGAAGATGTTCCACTCCCTTCATCGTTTTTGTGGCTCTGTGCTGGACTCCCTTAAACAGTTCCCTGAGGTCCTTCTTAAACTGAGTGGCCCAGAACTGGACACAGTGTTCCATCTGCAGCCTCATCAGGGCAGAGGTGGAGAACATCTCTTGACCTACTAACCACTGCCCTTTTAGTCTATCCCATGATGGCATTGGCCTTCTTGGCCACAAGAGCACATTGCTGGCTCATGGTCATCCTTCCATCCACTAGGACCCCCAGGTCTTTCTCCTTCACCAGAGGAGGCCCTAAAGGTCAAACATTTGAAAGCTCTTTGCAAGTAACTGTTGTGGATTGTTTTTCTGCTTTCAGTAAGACAACTCAAGGCTTACTTCCCTCTGCTTACCCAGACAGATTTTATACTCAGGGCTGGGTGAGAAGGAATGGGTTTTTCAGTGCATTTGTGGCTCTGGATGAGGTGCTCTTTTCCCTGGGTATTTCTCTAAGTGTAACATCATTTGACAGCCAGAAAGTGAACTAACAATGTGGGAATGTTACCAATAAATGTGTTTTGTAAAATTAATTAATTCAGATATGCTTGTTCATACTGAAATTCTTCTGGCAGTGCTAGGGCTCTGATGGAAATACTCTGAGGAAAAAGAACATGACTGGGAAGAGTCACTGCATGGTGAGAGGCCATGTGTCCTGGTCTGCTGAAGGGCAGATCCTTATGCTGGAGGTTCTGCTGTTGTGGACTGGGAAAATAACAATCATAAAATGCTCTGGGTTGGAAGGGACCTCTGAAGGTCATCCAGACCAATCCCCCCTGCAGTCAGTAGAGACATGCTCAACTAGAGCAGGTTGCCCAGAGCCTTGTCGAGCCTCACCTTGAATATCTCCAGGAACAGGGCCCCAGCCACCCCCCTGGGCAAACTATTTCAGTGTTCCACCACCCTCATAGTAAAGGACCTGCTCCTAACATCCAAGATGTTGCAGGTTAACAACAGGTCTTTCATATTTTGGCATGAAACAGCCTTCTGAGAAAGTCTCTCTCCATTCTTTTGGCTGTATTTGTGCTTGTCACAACTAAATCACCAAATAATCATCTCCATTGCTCCCCCCACCCTGAAATTTCATTTTTCCTCTACTCATAGTTTCTTACAACAACTGCCTGTGGAGGTTTTCTCAGCTGCAGGGTATGCTGATGGCGCCACAGACATGCTTATTTATTAGCTAAACTAAAAAAGTCCAAGAGAGCAGAAGCTGGAATCCAAGGGTAATGTGGTTCACTTTTACTAAGACTAAGCAGACAGCCCAAAACAGTTGCAAATCTTCACAAAAAGTGGTATGTAAGATGCAGACTTCCTCAAAGCTTCCTCATGTTCAGAGCTTAGAGTAATTAGTGTGACATCTAAAGCTTGCAGCCTTGCAAATCGAGCAGCATGTTAGGCGGCCTCCAAAATCGTTCCCAATTAAAACTTTCAGCTGAAGAGGTAAACCTGCTAAACGTTGTTGTTACTGAGAGCTAATGCAGGAAAAGAAAAAAAATAAAGGGTTTTGATGACTGAGCATTCATTGCAGGGGGTGTTTTGCATTCAGCCATCTATCTTGTGGTTTCAGGTTTCCTTGGAAGCATTTTCTGATGGAGTTAAGTGTTCTGATCTTTCTGTAATTAAGTTACTTTGAAATGCCCAGGATTTGTGCAGCATAAAGTATCATGAAAGCCCTGCCGTGTGCACTGCTGAGACTCTGGGTCTGCTGGGTTTTCCTTATTCTATCTTGCATTCAGAGGTGATTTGGGCTGCTCAGTGGTTTGCAGTGCAATGGGAAGTACTGCAAAGGTGTCTGATGGGATTGTGCTGACTGTGTGCTCCAGAAAGGTGAGTGGGAGCCTTCCCAGCAGCCCACTTTGTCAGATGACCACAGAATCGCAGAGTGATTTGATTTGGAAAGCATTTTTGAGATGGTCTCGTTCCAACCCCTCTGCTGGGACATCTGCTACTAGACCAGGTTCCTCAAGGTCAGATCCAACGTGGTCTTGAACACTTCCAGACGTGGAGCCCTCGCATCTTCTCTGGGCAACCTGTTCCAGTGTCTCATCACCCCCATGGGTAATAACTTCTTCCTAGTGCCTAATCTCAACTCAACTTCTTCCAGTTTGAAACCATCACTGCTCATCCTGTCACTCCATGCCTTTGTCACAGGTCCCTCCTCAGCTCTCCTGTAGGCCCATTCAGATACTGGGGGACTGCTCTAAGGTCTTCCTGGAGCCTTCTCTTCTCCAGGCTGAACTGTCCTAACTCTCTCAACCTCCTTTTGGTAGCAGAGGTGCTCCAGCCCTCCAATCTCCTTCACGGCCTTCTCTGGACCTCCTATGACAGTTCCATGTCCTTGTGATGGGGGCTCCAGAGCTGGACACAGTGCTATGGGTGGGGTCTCATGTGAGACGAGTAGGAGAGAATGCCTCACTTGAGCTGCTGCCCATGCTTCTTGTTGGTTGATCTGAGCAAAACCTAGAGAAATTAAGGCCTCCAAGCAGATACCCCAGAAAATCAAGTTATTTCCGTGAGAATGTCAGTGTTGATTACACTCCTGTGCCATGGCTGTTCTCTGCAACCCACTGTAGGTGAACCTGCTGTGGCAGGGGGGTTGGACTTGATCTCTAGAGGTCCCTTCCAACCCCTATCATTCTGTGATTCTGTGACTGCAGTGCAAAAAGCTCAGATTCTGCCTTCTCCATCTGCAGTCAGTGTGGCTGTGCTGCTACCAATGGTGCAGCTATGCAGGCTTTTCCCCTCTTCCTAGCCAATGACAAGGAATTAATTTTTTAGAGTATTTAGATTGGCATTTCGTAACACTAATGGCTGTTCTAAGACTGTTCTAATATACTTGTGTAGCACATTCAGTGGTAAGCAAATGGATTTTATTCTGGAGCTAAGGAGCAGCTATAGAATCACAGAATTGTTTTGGTTGGAAAAGACCTCCAAGGTCGTTGAATCCAACCATAGGTACTCTGAGTGGTGTTGGAGCAGTTCTTCACAGGAGACACTTTTTGAGGAGAGGAAGAATGAAATGCTGCTCAAATGAAGAGTAAGCCCTGACCTGGGGAAAACGAAGCAAAACAAGCCACATTTTCATCTCTTTAAAAACCCAAACACCACATCCATTTCTTATGCAACTTGTCTCTGCCAGAGCAAGCTGTGCACGGAATGTTTTTGCATTGGAGAAATCCAGACAGGTTACTGGATGTGTGGGGTCATGGGGTGCTCTCTTTGCAGTGGCAAAAGTACAATTTGTCTTCATCTTTCTGTTCCTAAGAGCAGCCTGACAGGCAGACAGGCAGTTTGAGAGACAGGTGCATTCATAACAACAAAAGATCTGCAAAGAATTGCAACCTTTTTGGTTGTTGTGCTGTGATAAACTTGGTGTATCAGTGTCCTAGCCCAGTCCTGCGTGTGATCCAGCAGCAGGTACTTGCAGACAGCTTTATGGGCAGTCACAGATAAGGGTGTGCATTACTGACACCAGCTCATACAGCCAGGGTGATACTAGGATTTTGTAGCTCCTGGAAAATACAGAGCAGACCTTTAGCTGCCTGACGTTGCCTTGTTGAATCTTGAAATATCTGGAAAATACTGTTTCAGGGTATAGTAGAAGACTGTCAGTGTGAAGATGGCTGCTAATTAGTGTTCAAACAAATACTAAGTTAGCATCCAGTCTTAGTCTCCATCTGTTTGTAGGCTGAAAGCTCTTCAGGACAGGCTGTGTTTTTACCTTGAAAGTAAGGGTTGCATTTTGAGTATTGCATAAGGAGAAACCATCAGTGATGAGTAACTTCAGTGTGCTGATACCAAGAAGATCTCAAGTTAAATATGACTGTAATTCCTTGAATTTGTCAGTCCTGACATCCCAGATGTATTCCAGCACCAAATGGTCAGGTTGTGCAACAGCTGAGTATGAAGCATCTCTAAACATCTGTGTTGGTGTGCATCCTGTTTAAAGAACTACTACATTATATTACATAATCACAGAATCCCAGCATGCTGGGGGTTGGAAGGGACCTCTGTAGACCATCCAGTCCAACAAGGGCAGGGTCACTCACAGCAACTTGCTCAGGTGGTTTTGCAATCTCCACAGGAGACTCCACAACCTCTCTGGGCAGTCTACTCCAGGACTTCAGCACCCTCACAACAAAGAAGTTTCTCCTTGTGTTTACAGAATCACAGAATATGTTTGGTTGGAAGAGACCTTCAAGATCATCCAGTCCAACCTTCGACCTAGCCCTGAAAGGTCAACACAAATACATGTTCCTAAATGCCTGGTCCACTTAAAGACCTCCAGGGATGGTGATTCCACCACTGCCTTGAGCATTAGGAAGCAGTTCTTTCCAGTGTGGCTGGTGAGGCCCTGGAACAGATTGCCCAGGGAGGTTGTGAATGCTCCCTCCTTGGAGACATTCAAGGCCAGACTGGATGAGCCCTTGGGCAACCTGGGCTGGTGGGAGGTGTCCCTGTCCGTCACAGGAGGGTTGAAATAAGATCACTTCCAATCCAACCCATTCTGTGATTCTATGACCCAGGCATACTCTGTCAGTGTATTCCCAGGTGCTAGTAGTGGTTGAGATTTTGGAGTCAAGGAGGGTTTTGTCTGCATCAGCAGATCATGCAGTGGAGAAGGGATAGGTGAGCCAAGGGAAAGGGCTGACACAGAAGAGTGTTCTTGCAGTCCTGGGCTTTTCCATTTCAGTAGCTCTGGTCTGATCCCATGGCCTGAGCACCATTAGTGGTTGCTCTATGATATCACTGCAGTTGAGCTGACATTCCTTTCTCACAAGATGGAATCGCTTAAGCAGTTTTAATTACCAACAGCAGTGAATCAGGAGGAAAAGAAGATTTCTTGCAAACCAGGCATCCATAAATCAAGGGTAAACAAAGGTGCCTTTGGTATGTGCAAGACTTTTTTTTCCCCCCCATGACAGCGTTGCAAGCCAGTGAGTGAGTGTCTGCAAATTAATGATGCAGACTTAATAGATGAATATTAAGTGGCAAGAGCCTACAATAAAAATACAAATAAAAAGAGTGTGATGTACTTTATAGCACTGACTTTTCTGGGCATCCAGCAGTGGGAAGCTATAAAATAATGATGCTAAATTTAAGGCCCTGTTAAAACATGTGATTAAATGTATGGATCCAGCAAAAGTGTAATTGTTGGAGCGTTCAGGATTTTATGGCAAAGGACATGCAACCAAAGGTACAGCTTTTCCTGTGAGCAGAGCTGAATTTCCAGTAGTTTCATGTTTTCTCACACTTCAAATATTAGCTTAAATTCTTAATTGGATTATTTTTCCCACTCTCTGCTTGAAAGCATTAAAGCACATGTAGCATGCTGCACCTTAATGAGGTTTTCCTGCTTTAATTCTTTATCTCGCTGCCTGCGACATCAAAAGAACCTGGCATTGAGGGATGTGTTGGGGTGAGAGGAGCTGCTATGATGGTTCATAAACAGAGCTCTTGGTAAGAAGCTGAGATGGACTTGGTGGATCTGACCTCCTCGAGAGGCAAACCTGTCCCAGTGAGGTGGCTGCCATGGTTGTGTTATCACAGGGGTGTGGTGGTTCAATGAAGTCCTGAGTTGGGTGACAAAGATGATGATGGAATGACAAGGCTTGTAAGCAACTCCACCACCACAAAGGACAGATTAGTCCCAAAGAGAAGATTGCCCTATCTTGTCCAGAATCAGCTGTCTTCAGAACTCCCCTCTTTGAGCAGGGGGTTGGAACTAGATGATCCTTGAGGTCCCTTCCAACCTTACCATTCTATGTTTTAGGTTTGGGTGAAAGTAAGTTGTCAGGAAACTCTCCTTTTTTGGAAGAATGCTGTAAACAAAAGCTCACTCCTGTCTTTCCAGGCAGGATTTTGTCTCCTCCATTTCCAAAGCTTTGTTCAAATTAACCTCTTCCTTTTCCAACTGGCCTGTTATGTTTTGATATAGCAATCAGTTAAATCTCCTAAGCATCTTCATACCTTTGTAAATTACTGTTAAATTCTTTTAATGTAAATATTTACTAGCTAGAAGATGGCAAGTTTCATACCAGACATGAATAGGTGACTCCAGAACCTAATTACTCTTCTTTTACTGTCATGGTGCTTATTAATTAATTTAATGCTTGAAATATTCTTTAAAAAAAACCGAACAGTAAGTGCTGATTACCTCAAAATCCCACAAAGACTTTAAACCGTCACTTCAGAGCAGCTTTAGAAGACTCTGGGACTGTTGCACTGCTACTTGCTTCTCCCCAAACCTCTGCTCTCTCCTTTTTTTCCCTCAAATCTGCACACCCCCTCGTTCTGCCTGATCTGAATGTGTCCTCACTTATTCTCCCAAACTTTTGCGTTGAGTAATGGTCTTTAGTTCAGTAACACCAACCAAATGGTGACCAAAGTTGTACACTTTCACCTTCTTAGAGAGACAGGGAATTACTGGAGAGAGTCCAGTGGCGGCTGTGAAGATGCTGAGGGGACTGCAGCACCTCTGTGAGGAGGAAAGGCTGAGACACCTGAGGCTGATGAGCTTGGAGAAGAGCAACCTCAGAGGGGATCTGAGCAATGCTCAGCAAGAGATAAAGGGTGGGAAGCAAGAGGGATGGGCACAGACTCTCCTCAGTGGTGGCAGGGACAGGAGAAGGGGCAATGGGCACGAACTGGAACCTCGGAGGTTCCATCTGAAGAGGAGGAGAAACTTCTTGGGTGTGAGGGTGCTGGAGCCCTGGAGCAGGTTGCCTAGAGAGACTATGGAGCCTCCTTCTCTGGAGATGTTCCAAGCCCACCTGTCATCGTGATGCTGGGCAAACTGTTGCATGTACCCCTGCTTTAGCATGGAGGTTGGACAGGATGATCTCCAGAGGAACCTTCCAGTCCATGCTCTTCGCCGATTCCATCAGTTGGACCAACACATGGTGTGTCTTTGCTGATGTGTTCACTCATGCTGTTTTCTTGTTCCCTCTTACTGATGTTAGTGGATGTTACTACTGAGGAAAGAATTTTCCCTGGTCAGTGATTCCAAGGCTCAGTTTTTTTATTCTAAACATTTCATTGTGCAATTTTACAGGACAATTAAGAATGAAAATGATTCTAAAGCTTTGATTAAATCTGACAAATGAGTGAAATACACTGGTGCCACCAAACCTCTGAACTGACAGAGTAGATACATGTATAATTTAGAGCAAAATATGGAATAAGTCACTAAGAAAGTTAAAAACCCATGTTTCAGAAACACATTTGGTGTGTTAATTAAGAAGAATGCTTAAAGGTAGTATTTTTAAACCACAATGATGGTTATGGCTGGGGAAAGCTGTGTGATGCCTCGTGTTCTTAAAGGCACTCTGTTGTGGTATAATCAATAAAACATCCCATGATGTGTACCAGGAAATAATTAAACTTGACCTATTGACTTCTAAATACGCGAAGCTTATTCTTTAGGATGAGTGTTGCCTTTGGAACCTAATCCTTTGGTGAGTGTTGGGTTGTTGTAAAGTGCTTGATGGACCAGAAATGATAGTGCAAAGAGCTTGACCTTTGTTCCCAGCGCAGTTCTTTCCCTTGCATTACTGTTTACTGCCATTACTTAATTAGCAAATGTTGCAACAGAAGCAGAGGGGAGCTTGGCAGTAGCTGAATTTCACAGATGTGTTTTCATTTTATTTTACATAAAGGAAACAACTCTGCCTCAACCTCCAGTAGTTTGGTAAATTGTTGTTATGTAATGAAAACACTGGGTTGGAACTACCTGCGGCAGAGCACTGTAGCTTTTTCTAACTACTGTGGATATAGAGATAGTACAATCCCAGCATGGTGGGGGTTGGAAGGGACCTCTGGAGATCATCCTGTCCAACCCATCTGCCAAAGCAGGGCACCCACAGCAACTTGCCGAGGATCACAATGGCCAGGGAAGTTTGGAATGTCTCGAGAGAAGGAGACTCCACAACCTCTGTGGGCAGCCTGCTCTAGGGCTCCAGCACCCTCACATCCAAGAAGTTTCTCCTTCTGTTCGGATGGAACCTCCTAGGTTCCAGTTTGTGCCTGTTGCCCCATGTCTTGTCCCTGGGAACCATTGACAAGAGTCTGGTCCCATCCTCTTGTACTGTGCCCTCTAGATGCTCATCAGCATTGACAAGATCTCCGTATCGTAGTCTAACTTGTGAAGGAAAAAAACCCCAACCCAATGCCAGAATGATTATTTCTGTTTGAAAAAGCTGTAGAAACAAACATCAAATTGCACTTAATTCCTTTAGAATTTTGTTTGGGAATTAAAGAAACCCAACCTGTTGTCTTTAATGAAATAGAATTAGAGCTGTTTCACTTGCAAATGCTACCTTAGGAGGGTTGGTTTCCCATCACAGAACCTAAGAGGTTGGAAGGGACCTCCAGAGATTGAGTCCAAACTCCCTACCAAAGCAGGATCCTCCAGGGTAGTTCACACTGGAATGCATCCAGGCAGGTTTGAAAGTCTGCAGAGAAGGAGACTCCACAACCTCCTTGGGCAGCCTGCTCCAGGGCTCTGTCATTCTCACTGTAAAGAAATTTCTCCTCATGTTGAGCTTGAAACCTTCTCTGTTCCAGTTTGGAGCTGTTGCTGCTTGGCTTATTGCTGCTAAGCACCCAAAAGAGCTTGGCCCCAGCCACTGACTCCCACCCCTCAGATATTTGTGTACATGGATCAGATCTCCTCTCAGCCTTCTCTTCTCCAGACTGAACAGCCCCAGGGCTCTCATAGGGGGAGATGCTCAAGTCCCCCACTCATCCTTGTGGCTCTCTGCTGGACTCTCTCCAGCAGGTCTCTGTCTCTCTTGAACTGGGGAGCCCAGAACTGGACACAGTATTCCAGGTGTGGTTTCACTGAAGCAGAGTAGAAGGGGTTTGCTTTCTGGAGAAATTGTAACCTGGAATTTTATTTCACCTCAGAGTTCCAGCAGGTACTGAACTGAGGTGAAAAAAGACATTTTTATGTCTTCTGCACTACATTAATATTGTTGTAATAGTGGAACTGTTTGGCTACTGGTTTCGATACACCAGGCTGTTATGCCTGGAGCACATGCAGTGAGGAAAAAGCAGGAGAGTTGCTTACAAGTTGCTTACTATAGATGTGTGAAAATGCCAGTTTTCTGTGTGAAACTCGTGCTGCTCTGGCCTGCTCTAGAATGGGGTGAGAAAATTTCAGCTGCCGTTTCTGACTCCCCGGTAATCAGACAAGTTGAAGTTTGTGGGTTTGTTTTCCAGTCCAGCATTACTCAAATCAGAACTTGGCAGTTTAAACTGGCATGCTTGCTAATTGCAGTGCTTTGTCCTAGCTGGGTTGCATTGAAAATTTATTGGGATAATCATAGAATCAGAATGGTTTGGGTTGGAAAAGGACCCTTAAGATCATCTAGTCCCAACCTGCCTGGCATGGGCAGGGGCACCTCTCACTAACCCAAGTTGTTCAAGGCCCTGAACACCTCCGGGGGGAGAGAGCATCCGCAACCTCCTTGGGTAACCTGTTCCAGTGTCTCACCACCATCACTGGAAAGAATTCCTAATCTCTAGTCTAAATCTCCCTTCAATCCATTGACCCTTATCAAAAGTCCCTTCCCAGCTCTCCTGCAGCCCTTCCGGGTACTGGGAGGCTGCTCTAAGATCTTCCTAGACCCTTCTCTTCTCCAGGCTGAACAGCCCCAAGTCTTTCAGCCTGTCCTCAAAGGGAAGGTGCTGCAGCCCTCTGATCATCTTCATGACCCTCTTCTGAAGATTCACTTGAATAACTTCACAGTTGAGTTGCTTGGATTTCTTCTCTGGAGTTGCACATACCCTGCAGGCTTTTTTTCTGTTGTCCCCTGGCATGAGTCCTTGAAATGTTCTCTGTGAAGTAGTCATGTTTCAGTGGATATTTGCTGTTGAGGTGACCATGTACATACCTCAAACGTTCTGTGTGGCTGAAGTTTGAGATGTACAGCCCAAACCTAACCTTAGTGAAAACAGATGGAGCTGACCCACTTGTTAGGATTTGTCTCCACACTTGTCTTTAATCTCCTCGTAATTCACACTTTACTCTCTGCTTTGAGTTAGCTGCTTCTGCAGTTACTTCACCTGCTGATAGGTGTTAAAATGTAATTGCTGTTGGCAGTCTGAGTTTGTAGCACGGCAGCTACAACTCCTGAACTGCTAACCCAGCCATGAGGTCATTCATCACCTTGGGTTTCTTTTAATTTGAGGGATCACTTAAGTTTAAGCTCAGTTGAGTGTGGTGGGTTGAGCACATCTAATTCAGTCTGCAGTGAATCATAGAATGGTTTAGGTTGAAAGGAACCTGAGAGATCATCTGTTCCAACCTCCCTGCCATGGGTGTGCCTCTCAACCAGACTTGGTTGTTCAAGGACTCATCTATTCTGGCCTTGAAACATCCACAACGGCTCTGGGCAACCTATTTCAGAGTCTCACCACCCTCACACTGAAGAACTTCTTCCTAAGATCCAGTCTAAACCTACTCTCCCTTGGCTTCAAACCATTCCCCCTTGTCCTGTTGCTAGACACTCTTATTATATAGGATCCCTTCAGGTATTGGAAGGCAGCTACAAGGTCCACCTGGAGTTTTCTCTTCTCTAGGCTGAACAATCCCAGCTCCCTCAGTCTATCCTCATAGCAGAGGTCTTTGTGTCCTTCCTCTGGACTTTTCTCCAACAGATTTATGTCTTTCTTATGATGGGGACA
>VWYK01081052.1:2194-14974 GCA_013399775.1 Semnornis frantzii | reverse complement strand
CCAAGACAGGAAGTCCTGCAGATACACAGATCATGCAGAGAGATCAGGACCAGGTCAGAGATGTCTGCCTCCTTTCCCCAGCAGCCTGGGAAGAATCAGAAGTCTCAGCAGCTGACAAGACAGTAACAGAATTCCCTGAAAGCGTTTGGGTACTGCCTGAAGCTGTAGCCAGCTATGACAGTTGAGAGTAAATGCTTAAAGCCTCTTGTAACTCACCATTGCCTTCTGCCATGAGCAGAAAGGAGCTCCTTGAGTCCCTCTAGTGGGCAAGCAGAGTATTGACCGCAAGCGGTGCACTGACCGCAGCAACCTCCTCTACCAGTTCAATTAATGATATATATTATTACTAATTATTTCTAGATCCTATGTTATTATGTGTATAAAGTTTCCATGACTGATGCAAAGAACCAAGTATTACTAAAATTAGTGATGGGGGTGGTGACAGTTCTAAATATTGAATATTGATAAACAATATTAATCTTTGAAAATCATATCACACATCAATGAATTACCCCTCCATAATATACAACTAAGGAAACAGCCAGTTCTGCAGACTGTTTCACTGGCCCTGGAACCAGCATGCCTGGGGAGATACTGGGTGCAAGGCCCAAGTGTGAATTGCTGCAGAACTCCTTAGTGCCATAGCATAGGCAGGTTGAGATGAATCAAAGCAGACTTACGTGGCAAGATCAGATTTTAAACGCTTTTGGGGTTTTTTTTTTTGGAGAGGTGGGTTTTGTTTTTTTTTTTTCTGGTTTCATTCCCAGTCTAGCAATACTCATTAAATACAAAGCAATTTAGCCATTAGAAGCACTTATTTTTTTCACCAACTTGAGGAAATAGAAACAATTTCCATTATTGTGCCTGCTGCCTGGTATATGTATGACTAATCAATAAAACTTGGTTTAACAGAGATTAAAAGCTGAGCTGTAACAACGTAATGCTGATAAGTGATGTAACACAACAACGTATTTCTGCTTGTTTTGTAGAACTTCTACAGGAACAGCATTGTCATCTCTGTTTTGTACTGTCACATGCCTGCTTCCGAAGCATCTGAAGGACGTGCTAAACTCAGTACAGTTCTTCCCAGAAATTACACTACCTGTATTCATTATCCAAGAGAACAGTGTGTCACCTTACCTTGAGTCATCACTGAGTCAGAGTTTTAGTTCTTCAGTTCCATAGCCTTCTCTCCAAAGCTCCTGAATCATACAGAGGAAAAGGATAGGAGAGCAACAACAACAACAGAAAGTCACTTTATCTACACACCTGTGGACACACCCAAGTTAAAGGCACATCTGTCAAGGTAGATGTAGACATATCTGATCCCATAAAGGAATATTTGATCAGGTCCAGCCATACAGCAAAGCAGTTAAATGGATCTTAGAGTAAGGATCCAGATTCAGCAAATTTGAAGGCCAGTATAGATCACAGAATCATAGAATCAGCCAGGTTGGAAGAGACCACTAAGCTCATCCAGCCCAACCTGGCACCCAGCCCTAGCCAGTCAACCAGACCATGGCACTAAGTGCCCCATCCAGTCTTGTCTTGAACGCCTCCAGCAACTGCCACTCCACCACCTCCCTGGGCAGCCCATTCCAATGCCAATCACTCTCTCTGGCAACAACTTCTTCCTAACACCCAGCCTAGACCTGCCCTGGCACAACTTGAGCACCCCTCATGCTGTTGCTTGTATCACTGGGTGTCTTCACTGCCTAAGAGAGGCCAGGATCTGGCAGCATGTGTGTTCTCTTCTTTCATACCCAGCTCTTTGCTAACATACGGTGCTATCTGTGCTAGAAAACAGAGCTCATACAAATCCCCAACCTCCTTAATATGAAATCAAATGAGTGAGTTACACTAGAAATGCTCTGACAGCATCTCATCTGGCTTAAAAAAAGGTGAAGGTTTACAGTTTCCTGAGGAGTCAAGCCCAAAGCCATCTGGTTCACTCTGTAATATAAAAGGTAGAATTATTATTTTCCTATGTCACTTGCTGATGGACTGTGGATAGAAGCTTCATGGAAGCTAATGATAGCCTCATGATGTGTATAAAGTGTCTTATTCTGTCTCAGAGGATAAAACAAGAGGAAACACCACAAATGCAGGCTAAATCAGAGGCTAAGCAATGTCCCTAGGGAAACATTCAGTAGAGAAGGAAACCAAATTTTTTTGTTTTTATTCAGTGGGGGTATGTGTAGGTGTGTGTAAGTATAAACAGAGACACACAGATATATCACAAACTGAACCACAATGGAAGGGTAAACACAGAGAGTTGATGTTTGACTCTGACCTGCAGCCAGCAGAGCTTTGTGAGAAGAAGCAGGCTGGAAAACCAAAGAGGATGGAATCATAAAAAAGAAGCTTTTCCACCAATTCAGGCAGATGGGTTGTATGTGTATATCAATAAACATTATCAAATCAAAGAAATACTGTTTCCTACCTAAGGGTTTCCTCCCAGGAGAAAAAATCTGCAGAAACCTAAAGTGTTTGCTGAAAACTAGTACTGCAAAAGGGAGCGATGTCCCCAGTTAGGTTCATGTGTGAAGGCCCCTAACCTGCCTTTTGGGAGCATAAGGCCACAGCTCTGCAGTAATCAGCCTTAGACCTGGACATCCTGAGACTGCTCAACCACAGGACCATAACTTGGATTAGGCAGGGAAGCAAACCTAGTTTATGTCACTCACAGGAAAGGAAAAAGTACCAGGTTGTAACATCAGAACTGAGCAGTCAGTATTGGAGTTGGCCTAAAATCTGATTTGTAATTGCCTGCCATAAAAAATCCCTTGAGCACCGCCGAAGTCAGGGTTACATTGCACCAGCTCAGTGCTGCACTGTATGGCTACGACATTTTAAATCCTGTGATGCATTTGCTAAAACCACGTCTTCCATTCCTCCCAGCCACAGCCTAAGGAATAAAAAGAGCAAGGAAAACATAGCAAAAATAGCAGCCAGCTAAGAGGCAACATTAAAGCAGAAGTGTGCCTCAAATCCCACCCCTCCATGGGATTTATTGAATATAAATAGAGTAGCAGGAACAGAACCGAGGTGCCCCAAGCACTCCTGTATCATGTTTATTGTCTGGCACGATGTACATTTATTTATTCCACATAGCACAGAAGCTTTAGCAGAGGGAATGAGAACATCTTCAGTCTGCCCACAGTAGTTAATCCAAGGTTCAAACCACTTCAGGAAGATGAGGAAAGTTAAATCCCCCCCATTATCACCCTAAAGTCCAAGTTATAATTAGTAGGTGAACCATTAAAACAGAAATGAGACAAAGAAATGTCAGCACTTCCAGAGATGCTTCACATGGAGCCCAGTACGAGAAGCAGCACAGGACCATGCTTACAAATCAGAGGGAAGTTAGATAGTTTATTAATCTACCTCAGACCTTTAAGCATTTAGGGAGCTTTGTTGTACGGCATTCAGCATTTTGCCCTTTAGATATCACCAGCATGAGGTAGCAGTGAAGCAGTACTGCAGACCCACATTTTGGACCTAAGTGTTAGAAATACCAGTGAGGTGGATCGTCAGTTCCAGCTTTGAAAATCATATCTCACATCAATTAGTTACCCCTCCATAACATAGGCTGGACTGTGGATAGAAACCTCCTGGAAGCTAATGATAGCCTCATGATGTGTATAAAGTAAGTGTTATATTCTGTCTCAGAGGATAAAACAAGAGGAAACACCACAAATGCTGGCTGAATCAGGGGCTAAGCAATGTCCCCAGTGAGACATTCAGTAGAAAAGGAAGCCAAATAGATATCCCACAGGATAGTAAAAACCCAACACCTAGATGAAACTGCATGGCATGTAGCCACTCCCTGCTCCAGCTTTGGAGATGTCTGATGTTGCCTCTCTAACAGTGTAAAACAGCACTATGGGTTCTTTTCTATGACAGGATGGCAAGGGAGGGGATTCTGCCCCTTTATTCTCCTCAGACCCCATCTGGAGTCCTGTGTGCAGTTCTGGACTCCCTCAGCACAGGAAGGACATAGAATTGTTGGAGCAGGTCCAGCAGAGGGTCATAAAGATGCTGAGAGGGTTGCAGCAGCTCTGCTCTGAGGACAGGCTGAGACAGTTGGGGTTCTGCAGCCTGGAGAAGAAAAGGCTTCCAGGAGACCTTGGAGGGGCATTCCAGTATCTGAAGGGGGCTACAGGAAGGCTGGGGAGGGACTATTGACAAGGTCTTACAATGCCAGGACAAGGNTTGAGTGACCTGTACTAGTGGGAGGTGTCCCTGCCTATGGCAGGAGGTTGGAACTGGAAGATCCTTGAGGCCCCTTCCAACCTTACCACTCTATGATTCTATGACAAGTACCTTTTAGCATTGAGCTTCTATGTTTGGGCATAAGAAGGTGGATGTTTAATACCATGCCACACAAATCTCTTTAGTGAAAAGTCTGTCAAGCTTAATAAAGTTTCACTATGGAGGAATTTGACCTACTGTTATAATTCAAGGAGTTTCAGAACTAGGGGAAAGTAAAGGAGAATATTTCCACTACTTAAATAAGGTCTAAGTATTACTTCTCCAAAATTCTTCAGCATTTCTTTTTATACCCATGAGAGTCACACTCTTATAAATGCTGGCTCATAGATTTTGAAGTATAAAAGGTGACCACCCCCTACTTAAATGAATGAAAACAATGTTCCTTTCTAATCAGATTTTAAAGGAGATCACTCATCAGCAATTTTGGAATGAGGAGCAGTAGCCAGATAATCCATATCCTGTAATACCTTCACCTTCCCATTTTACCTTCTCACTGACATTGCCCACATGTTTGCTTAGCCAATCACACGCTGAAGGCTTGGACTGGCATTCATTCAAGCTGTGTAAGCATTTCTATGCAGACCAAGGCACAACATCTATATAGGACCAAAGCACAGAGCAGATGTCTGCAGTTTATTTTCCTTGATTGAATTTCAAAAGAACTTAGCTGCTGTCCTCTTTGTATTCAGGTTATCACATTAGGGAGCCTGGGCTTGTGGTGGAGAATGACAGGCAGTCAAGAAATTTGCCCAGCATTTGCAGAGGTTAAGCTTCCAGATCCAAGCAGAGAAAACTGTGGAATGGAGTTCACTCTTCCAGAACAGGGAAAGACACAGAGGATTACATTTATAGAATCATAGAATGGTTGGAAGGGACCTCAAAGATCATCTAGTTCCAACCTCCTGCCATAGGCAGGGACACCTCCCACTAGTACAGGTCACTCAAGGCCTCCTCCAACCTGGCCTTGAACACCTCCAGGCAGGGAGCAGCCACAACCTCCCTGGCCAACCTGTGTCAGTGTCTCACCACCCTCTCACTGCAACCAACTTCTTCCTAACATCCACTTTCAATCTCCCCTCTGCCACTTCAAACCCATTGCCCCTTGTCCTGTCATTACAAGACCTTGTCAATAGTCCCTCCCCAGCCTTCCTGTTATCCCCTTCAGATATTGAAAGGCTACTCTAAGGTCTCCTGGAAGCCTTCTCTTCTCCAGGCTGCAGAGCCCAAACTCTCTCAGCCTGTCCTCACAGCAGAGCTGCTGCAGCCCTCTCAGCATCTTTGTGGCCTCCTCTGGACCCACTCCAACAGTTCCATGTCCTTCCTGTGCTGGTGGCTCCAGAACTGCACACAGGACTCCAGGTGTTGTCTGAGGAGAGCAGAGCAAAGGGCAGAATCCCCTCCCTTGCCCTGCTGCCCACACTGCTCTTGCTGCAGCCCAGCACACAGTTGCTGTCTGGGCTGCACTCACACTGCAGCCTCATCTTGAACTTTTCATCAATCCACACCCCCAGGTCCTTTTCCTCAGGGATGCTCTCAGCCATTCCCCACCCAGCCTGCAGTTGTGCTTGGGATTGTGCCTACACAGGTGCAGGACCTTACACTCGGCCTTGTTTATGTTAGGTTCAGAGGTGGCAGTCTTCTCTAATAGCTCACTTGATGCAGCACATTCTATTTCTGTATTAAGTCAAGGCTTTTTAGGGTATTTCTGCCTTTAGACTCAGTTAAGTATCTTTGAGGGTTAATTGTGATGGTTTGGGAGTTACCTGACCCCCACCCTCCCCACACGCCCCCCATTGAAATCACCCAGACTAGACTCAGCCAGCTGGAAGCTAAGGACTGAAGCTCTATTTACAGCTTAGCACAATGTACAAGCAGAGATATACACAATAGATAGTTGTATGCAAGTTAAAAGTAATATAGAAACACAAAATTCCCTACAAAACAATCAGATTGTCAGGATGATCCTGACCCAAACTTTCCCCCACCTCCTTCCCCCATTTCCCCTCCCTTCAGCAGTAACCAGATCAATCCCTGTATATCTCATGTGGTAAATCTGGAGAGATCTGAGGTAAGATGTCAAAAAGACAGCAAGGAGGTGAGAGGAAATAAAGGGTTAGGTCAGACTAGTTAAGGCAGAAAACAACCACAGACTGCCAGAGTGAAGGAGCAGAACAACAACTGCTGAGAACTGGGCAGTGTGTGAGCAGTGAGTGTCTGAGCTATATTCTGGCTGCACTTCTCAGCAGCAGAATGAGTGATACAGGTTACTGTTCTTGATGTTCTTTCTTCTCACAGCTAAGGATTTCATTTCTCTCAGTAAAATATTCCAATTAGCATCAAACCAGCACAGTTAACACGTTGGTATATTTTGGTGAGTTGAAATGTCACTTACTTACATTAATTTTTTTGAAAATCTGTCAGTCACTGGAGTCACACAGGAGTCCTGAAGGAGTTAGGACACAAGCACTGCTCACCTTTCCTAACTCTTCTTGCACTACCTCCTGCATTAGAGGATATAAAACTTTATCATCTTCACTGATCTCCAATGCTGGAAGGAAGGCTAAGGGGTCAGGATTATGTGAGTGTTCTTACCATCCCTCTGGACAATCACGCTACCAGCAGAAAGGGAAGTGCTCTTCCTTGGAGAATGAGCTGATATTACAAATTTAACATACATCTACTCTCTTGGTTGCTCCAGCAATTACTCAGGTAGGCTTGGTGTCTGACATCTTTCAAGGGCATCATGCCAAATAGTATTTTAATTTCCAGGTTGGAAGTTCAGCACATAAGAACCAAGAGATGCTACCTTTAAAGCAGGCAATATACCTTCTGTCAGCAGTTTTCAGCCATTCCAGGAGGTTGTGGTTTCTGGCCCACAGTAAGATCAGAGCCCCATGGGAGTCTGAAAACACAAAGCACCAACAGCATCTCCATGCGCTGTCCCTACTCTGTGCAGTTTAGAGCCTGGCACTGTCAGAGTCAGCGCACCTGGAGTCAAGACACGACACCAATATGATTTTAGGTCTTGCTCAAACTTTACTGACACTACTATGCATTATATAGCATTTTGCAGCAAGCTTGTTTGCATTATCTCAGATTGGCTCTAGCCTTGCAATGCCAGCTGTGCCTCCTGCAGCCTTGGCTTGTAGTTTCTTCTTCTTTCCTCCCTCGGATCCTCATGGTACTTTCCCAGCGTTGAGTAGAAACTTTCTCACTCTATCAGCTACTTCTTTTGAACCAGCCAAGGTCAGTTTCAGAGTTGTTGTTCTTTTTCAAAGCATGAATTGTTCACAGTGATCAGGCTATGGCCTCT
Organism: Semnornis frantzii; assembly: GCA_013399775.1. Classification (NCBI taxonomy): domain Eukaryota; kingdom Metazoa; phylum Chordata; class Aves; order Piciformes; family Ramphastidae; genus Semnornis; species Semnornis frantzii. The sequence goes on along the minus strand of VWYK01081052.1, from coordinate 7,386 downwards.
CTCAGCTACAAATCCCTCAACAAGGCACCCTCCAGTACTGACCCATGATGGAGAGAGCTCCCACAGCTAACAGATGTGTGCTTCTATAGCCTGACCTTTAAGAGGTGGGTGTGGAGGACAGGGAATATTCCAAGTGCAAATCCAGCACAAATCAAGACAGCCAAGCACACTAGCATGCAAACATTGTGCATTCCCATAGCATGCTGCTCTCCAGTACTGTAGGTATATATAGAATTCATAGAATCAGAATGGTAAGGTTGGAAGGGACCTCAAGGATCATCCAGTTCCAATCCCCTGCCATAGAGAGGGACACCTCCCACTAGTACAGGTCACTCAAGGCCTCCTCCAACCTCGCCTTGAACATCTCCAGGGAGGGAGCAACCACAACCTCCCTGGGCAACCTGTGCCAGTGTCTCACCACCCTCACTGTAAAGAATTTCCTCCTAACATCTAGTCTAAATCTACGGTCAATGTGTTCTTCTGTCAAATGGGAAGCTGCTGAAGATTTGGTCTTTGTTTTTCCTGTGGACAGAGTGCTTTTGATGTGGTATGTTAGAGTACCAGCCCCAGAAGAGCCTTCTATACTACTGTGCAGTAAGATACAGAATGATTTCAGTTTCACATTATTGTCACTCCATAAGCAATACCTAGCAGCAGATTGCAGACCCTGTTGGACCTCCTTCTTCAGCTTTGTGCCATCAGGAACAGGAGAGGGTTTCAGGGATCTGCCTGAGAGAGTCCAGTGGAGGGTTACAAAGATGATCAAGGGACTGGAGCACTGCCTGACAAGGAAAGGTTGAGAGACTTTGCAGTCTGCAGAGAAGACTGAGCAGGGATCTAATAAACATATATAAATATCTGAGGGCTGGGGGTCATGAAGGAAGGGACAGTCTTTGCTCACTTGTGCTCTGTGATAGGACAGGAGGTAATGCAGGTAAACTACAGCATGGGAAGTTCCACTTCAACTTGAGGAAGAACTTCTTTGCCGCAAGGGTCACAGAGCACTGGAACAGGCTCCTCAGAGACGCTGCAGAGCCTCCATCTTTGGAGAATTTCAAGACCCATCTGGATATATCCCTGTGCTACCTGCACTACATTATATGTACCAGCACTACAGTATATGCACTGCATATACTGGTCAGGCAGTGGGGTTGGACCCAAAGTTATTCAGAGGTCTCCCCCAAACTTACATCCTGTGATCCTGTGAGAGGTTGCACTGTCACACCGATGGCTCTATCTGCAAGGAAACTCACCCCATTTTCTGAATCATCGTAGTCTGCCCATGATGAATACCCTTGAAATGTGGAGGGAAGGCCAGGACTTCTAGAAATCTAGGGCAACTTGCAATATAAAAGAAAACCTGGTTGAGATGCTATGGTTGAAGCCATTTTGCAGAGAAGAGGCCAAGACTAACCAAAGGGAAATGTAGCAACTGCAAGCGATCTCTTAACCCGTCGTCCTCAACACTCTCTGCCTTTCTACTTCTCTTTCAATGGCCCTGATCTTTTGCAGGAACATGTATCATTTCATATCATTAAACAGATGGAGAAATGGCTACCTTTATGGTCAGGGGAAAACAGGACCAAGAACAGAGTATTCTGTCTGTTCAGAGTCTAGAACAGTTTTCATTCATTCTGGCACTGGCTCCCTAAACCCACCTACTAACCCAGGTTAAAGAGAGAGAGAGAGAGACTAATTCATCAACTTTTCCATTAAATCTTACTTGCCATCTGTCCAGGCCACTGTAATTCAAATATTTTCTCTGCCTTATCTCGGGTTGAATTTTTACTTCCAAGTACCTGGTCAGGAAAAAGCTTTAACTTTTCTGAATATATTTATTCACATATAAACGTAGGAATATGAAAATGAAGAAGCAGCATCCATACTTCATCACAGACTTTGCACATTAGTCACCTTTCTGATCTTTAGGAATGAAAAAGGTCTCTTAACAAAACATTTAAGTTTATTTAAAAACTATAGCATGATACGTTTTCTACTTGCTAGCCACAGGGTATTCTGATGGAATGGTAACCCAGAAATACACAATTCCAGCTCTGCTAAGTGAGAGTTGGAATTGTGCATCTGAGGCTGCACTCTTGAGACTTCCAGCGAAAGAATGAAAGTTTTGTTTCCAAAAACTTCAGTCTGGTCAGGGCCAGTGATAAGTGTGAGAAAGGAAACATCACTAAGTACAGTGTGCATATGGGGAACAGCAACACAAAGCAAAGGACTTGCTCAAGATCACACAGGAAGATAGGAGACAGAGCCGAAAATTGAACACAAACGTCCTGAAATGCAGCCCAGATGCCTTAATAGTAACTTTTTTCTACTTCATGCTGTCTTTAATTCTTTTCACTTGGTGTATATATTATGGTGGCAGATGCTCTAGAAAAGCCTAAACCAGATGGAAAGCAGGTGTCAAGGATTTCTTGGGCAAAAAAGCAAGCACAAGAGAAAAGGCTTTCACTTTCACCAGGGTATATACTGATTTGTCTGCTCTCTTCACCACAAGAACACCATGCTACCTGGAGAGCTTCTCTAGCCCTTCTATATAGAGCATTTTTGCATTTTCTGTATAGAGCATCTGCTGCTGAATTACAAATTAAATCAAATGGAAACCCTGAGTCATTTTGGATATGTATATTATTCAAGGATCTTGTTTATTATAAAGGCAATTCTACTTTTTTTGGTGTCCAAGAAGACTAAAATTAAACTAGTCAAAGGAATGATCTTTGGTCAAAGGAATGAGCTCTCCCAGATGTGATGAGTCTGAATTGTTACCACCAGAACAGTTTGCCTCAATCATTTTGCCTCAGTCATCCATCACTGGACTTTAGGAGGAAGTTCTTTATAGTGGGGCTGGTGAGACACTGGCACAGGTTGTGGCTGCTTCCTGCCTGGAGGTGTTCAAGGCCAGGTTGGAGGAGGCCTTGAGTGACCTGTTCTAGTGGGAGGTGTCCCTGCCTATGGTAGGGGGCTGGAACTAGATGATCCTTGAGGTCCCTTCCAGCCTTATCATTTTATGATTCTATGAGATCTTCAATTTCCTCCTCCTCCTTCGCATAAGGTCAAATGAGAGTAATAAAAAGTCCCATTAAGTTCAAGACCCATTAAATTCAAGACCCAGTCTCTCACACAACAGATCATGCAGTGCTGCGTGCACAAATATATTCCAGTATCAAAAACATTTTGATATTTAGGAGAGAAAAATACCTATTTCCAATTTCATTTTCTCAGTTCTCATTGTTTTGTTGTTTTGCTACAGCAAAAGTTAAATTGGTTTGAGAACAGGTGCAGTAGTCTGACAAGGAGTAAAGATCTATGCTTGGAAAGTGGTAGGATCACATGAAGTTTGTCATCTGGCCATGGGGCACAAACATATGATTAGTATCACATCTGAGTATCTATAACTCCATTACTTGGATGACTTTACAAATAGCTGAGCATTGCGTGGTAAGATTTTTAAGAAGTTTGCTTCCATAATTGTAGTGCAGGGGGTAATTAATGTGAGATGATTTTTAAAGATTATTAATATTCAATATTTAGAAGTTTTACCGGTCCCATCACTAATTTTAATAATAAGTGGTTCTTTGCAACAGTCATGGAAACTTTATACAGGTACTAACAGGTTCTAGCAGTAACTGGTGATAATATCTATCATTAACTGAACTCGATTGAACTGGCAGAGAAGGTTGCTGCGGTCAGTGCACCGCTTGCGGTCAATACTCTTGCCCACTAGAGTGACTCAAGGAGCTCCTTTCTGCTCATGGCAGAAGGCAATGGTGAGTTACAAGAGGTTTGAAGTAGTTACAAAATGATCTCCCAACTGGCCGGCCTGGTTGCAGCTGCAGACAGTACCCAAATGCTTTCAGGGAATTTTGTTACTGTCTTGTCAGCTGCTGACACTTCTGAATCTGCTGGGGAAAGGAGACAGACATCTCTGACCTGGTCGTAATCTCTTTGGATGATCTGTGTATCTGCAGGACTTCCTGTCTTGGCAGGAGGCTTTCAGGTGCAGGCAGGATGCAATGCCATGTGCAGCCTCAGTATGGTGTTGTGCTGGCTGTGCAGGCTGATTGCATGGAGGTATTTAGAGATCTTGGAAGGCAGTTTCCAGTCAGTTCAGGATATAAGGCAGCACAAATACAACAGCAGAGCACATTGTGTTACCTGCTCATCTCCTTTTGTCAATACAGCCCAAGACTAGCATGCCTTTGGACACAGAATAGACAATCAGAATGGTAGTTAGCCAAGCTTGACCATATTAAGTGAAGCCATAGGCTTGCTTTACCCTTTTTAAGGCAGAACACAGGCCTGGCACAAGGCACAAGCTGACCCTGTGTACATTGTTTACCAGAGGATGCAAACTGCCAGGGTCCTCAGACTCTGGCTCCAGGTTCTTTGTCCTCTTTCCCACTGTTGCTTCTCCCCAAAACAGAAGGAGGGAGAGCAGAAAAACATCTCTGGGCAAACCAGGACATGGATAAACCAATTTTGGCCTGCTTAGGCCTACCACTACAGCAATGCTGCTGAAGATGAAAATAATTTCATATTCAGGTGCCAGGATGAAGTGACTCCATTCTCACATGGGAACTGTACTCTTCTGTATTTATACTTTCATTTTCCGGGTACAGAAATAATTTTTGGATTCCTATTGAAAAATCTAAGGTGTTGAAAAACCTTTATGGAAATGAAAAAGGCAAAGGAGAGTAAATTAATTTTCGTGTAGTTGAGGATCAATATCTTTTGCCTTGAAACAGCACTTCTTAAAAGTCACCTTGTTGCCTGAAAGTAATGTTGCTTTTTATTGTTTGGCATAGCTCCAAGGCTTGCTGTAAGTACAAACAACTGGAAAAGAGAAAAACTGTTTCTGATTCTTTTGACTTTGTTTAATTCTGTGTTGGCATGTACTTCAGTTCTGTTATTTTCCATGTGTCCATGACTCTTTCAAACTGCAATAGTAGAATGAAAATCACAACAGTAAAGCCTCAAGAACAATAACAGATTAGGAATTATATCTGATACTACTTTTCATGTGTCTTTATTTCTAAATTAATGTTTTGAGTTGATACAGTCATAGAATCACAGAATCATAGAATGGTAAGGTTGGAAGGGACCTCAAAACTCATCCAGTTCCAACCTCCTGCCATAGGCAGGGACACCTCCCACTAGAACAGGTCACTCAAGGCCTC
>VWYK01081043.1:0-11557 GCA_013399775.1 Semnornis frantzii | reverse complement strand
ATCTGAAGGGGGCTACAGGAAGGCTGGGGAGGGACTATTGACAAGGGCTTGGAATGGCAGGACAAGGGGCAATGGGTTTGAACTGGCAGAGGGGAGATTGAAAGTGGATGTTAGGAGGAAGTTGTTTGCAGTGAGGGTGGTGAGACACTGGCACAGGTTGCCCAGGGAGGTTGTGGCTGCTCCCTCCCTGGAGGTGTTCAAGGCCAGGTTGGAGGAGGCCTTGAGTGACCTGTGCTAGTGGGAGGTGTCCCTGCCTATGGCAGGGGCTTGGAACTGGATGATCCTTGAGGTCCCTTCCACCCTTACCATTCTATGATTCTATCTGTGGTGGAGGAGAAATCACATGGCTTCAGCCTTGGAAATGGAGCTGCATCTACCCTTCACCTGCTTGTCATAGCCTTGACTGTACAATGGTAATGAGCACACAAACCCCAACCCACCAAAAAAAACCCCAAAAACCCATCCCACCCAGCTTTTTTCACCCAGTGTTTAAGAGCACATCCACAGCAGCCTGCACTTCATATTTAGAGCAGCATCACATGGCCCCTCACACCTCATCTACTTCCTCAGTCCAACTGCTGGATCTATATTGGGATACCAGCTCTTAAAGTGACACAGGTCTAGAGATGTGCAAATCATAAAGTGAAATTGCCAGGTCAATACCCTGCAGTTATCACATCATGGGCTCAGAGCAGAGGTTGCCAACAGCAGACACAGCAGTCACCTGGAGCAAGGCACACCCAGGTTACCCTGAAAGGCCCTCTGACAGCCAGGAATTTCCACACCTAATGATTAATTAACGAGCTCACCCTTTCAGCAAACAGAGATTTCTCTCTGCTCATTCAAAGGCAGCTCAGTACAGCACCAAGAGATGGAAGCACTGCAGCTCCAAAGGGCAGGAACCCCTCTTCCAGCCCTGACATTTCAATCCTCAACAGCAGCAGCACTGCCGACCTCAAGGAAGCCAAGGAAATCCTGTGGGAATTCACATGTAAGGCATCTAAGTGGCTGAATGGGCAAAGCAAAGTGTCTGTTGTGTGGTACTTTGCACACAGCATCACAGGATGGTAGGAGTTGGAAGTGACCTCCAAAGATCCTCTCACCCAACCCCCTGCTAAAGCAGGTTCACTGAGCTCAAGTTGCACAGGAACACATCCAGGCAGGTTTTGAAAGTCTCCAGAGAAGGAGACTCCAGAACCTCCTGTGTTCCAAGGGACTGACCAAATGGACAAGGGCTGGGCTGATCAGCACAGAGAGAGCCACAGTCCACCTGAGTCCCTGCCAGGCTGTGGACTTTGTTGTTGGCCAAGTGAATGTTAGCACTCCGAGCTCTCAAAAGCTGAAGGGTAAGAAAGGAGAGCCATGGGGAAGTGGTTCCAGGCCAGTTTGTTATGGGGGTAGGAGAAATGAGTGGCAATCAGCAAGCAATTAAAGCACTTATTAACACCACTGAATGCTGCTTGGCTAATTATGCAGCACTTCTGCCGCGGTGCAGCCTCTACTTTGGTCTTCTACTCTCTGCTGCAAGCCAATTACACAAGAAACAACCACCAACTGTGACACAAATGATGGAAATATTAATAGAATGGTGCAAGCATTCATGAAAACCCAAACCCAAGTGCTTGTTCTGCAGAACAAGGACAACCTAGCACTGTGAGGCCAGCCCACCTCCTTCTCCTGCACCAAGCTCTGTTTCTGAGCTGCCTGTTCTGGTGCCAGCAGTGGTGGCAGCCACCTCTGATGTTTGTCACCTCTGTCCTGCCAGGCATTGCTATGTCATTAGGTCTGCCAGAAGAATCACTTATGTCACCCATTCCACTTGCAGAAAAAAGAGCTAGAAGTTCTTCACCTTTGAAGCCTCCTCTGGGGACAACTCTCCATCAGGGACAGGACAGGCAGGCTTGGGGCTGGGGAGCCTGCAGAATGAATTTCCCTTTCTAGCTCTGCCGTGGCCTGGCTCTGACCTGCACCACAGGTCCTTCCACACTTTCCTTTCCTGCAATTGCTCGAGGCCAGGGCTGGCCTCTCTTGATGTGTTCAAGCTTGATGGTGTCTCAGCAGCACTGCTGTCATGCAACAATTAATGATCCTGATTGCAACACACCCACCCACGGTAAGAACAACCCTTGCCTCACCCCCGCCTCAACATCACAGGCAGAGGAGAAACAGCAAGAGCCTGAAAATGACCAAATAGTTCATTAATGGGAGGACAGAGCAGCCACCCAGCCGAACACACTGCTCAGCAGATCCCAGCAGTGCAAAGGGGAAATGTTTATTCACCGTTGATAAGAATGCCATGGCCTGAGGTGCTTAAGGTGAGGTAGCTATGTCCCAACAAGGCCAGCACTGACCCCACAGCACAGAAGTGCTCCTCTGCCCCAGCTCCTTCTCTTTGTGTAGGGGGGAGAGAGGGAAAGCAAGGTAGAAACTTACCCCAAAGTGTCTTTCCCAGGGCTCGTTCCTGCTCAGAGTGGTCTGGCTTTAACTGCTTTCACTGGGGTGCAGGAACAGCTTGGCAGGCAGAAGGCATCTCAGTGAAAACACCTGGGAAGCCCCCACCGCGGGTGGGCAGCTGTTTGCAGGGGCCAGGACGCAGCAGGGCAGGGAAGCCTCCACTCCCTCTGACACATAAATCGTGAGCTCAGCAGCCTCACATCCCGGCAGCACAAAGGGACTGCCCAGGCTTGCCTTGCTCTGTGCAGCAGGAGAGATCCGCGTTGCCCCGCAGCTGGGGAGCAGGAGCAGCTTGAGCAGCTTGAGCAGCTGTGAACTGAGGTGTCTGAAAATGAGAAGGAAAAAAAAATGGGAGAAATTTGTTTTCACTCAGCATCTTGCTTGCTGCTTCTTTTCAGTCCATTGCATTTTTCTCCCAGCACATGTCAGTTATCCATTCCTTCTGGTCTCAGTGTCTTTGGGTTTTTTGGGGTTGTTTTGGTCTTTTAAAACTTGTTTTACTATTCTGAGATCCTTGCAGAGAGTGAGCTGACACCTAAGGGGTCTGGGCACCACGTGCCAGCTCTGCCCAGCCTCTCTGTATCCCAAGCAAAGCAATGTTTGCACTGCCATGGAAGGATGGGACAGCAGCACAGGTAGGAAACCTTTCCCAGTCCTGAGGTATTATGGAATCATAGAACATTAGGGGTTGGAAAGGACCTCCCAAGATCATCCAGTCCAACCCCTCTGCCAAAGCAGGATCACCTAGGGCAAGCCACACACAAACATATCCAGGTGGCTTTTGAATGTCTCCAGAGAAGGAGACTCCACAACCTCTCTGAGCAGTCTGTTCCAGTGCTCCATCACCCTTGCAGAAAAGAAGATTCTCCTGTTGAGGTGGAACCTCCTGTGTTCCACCTTATACCTGTTGTTCCTTGCCCTGCTACTGGACATCACTGAAGAGGGAATGACACTTTCATCTTGACACACACCCCTCAGATATTTCTAGACAGAAGGAACCTGTAAGCCAGTTAATGTGTCAGAAGCTGAGGTCTGACAGCCACCAGGCTGGGCAGCAGCAGCAGCTGGAGGGTTCTGCAGTAATGAATCAAGCAGTAAAACCATGGCTTTGACTTCAAGAGAGTAAGTGGATTCTTTTCTTTGCCTCCTGCCACTGAAGTGTGTGCTCAGTCCCATTTCCAAGTGCTTTTCTTTTCATCAGAAGGGGTAGATAGGACTGGGAAATAGCCAAAAAAAGACAAAACCCAGACAAAAGAGAATTTAAATCCTCTTGACTACAAGAGGTTGGGCTTTAAAGCTCCCTGTATCTCCTGAGATACAAATGCAAGATTTAACAAGTCTAGAAATATTTCAATAGGGATAAAAAAGCACAAGTTCTAATTTCTATGCATAAACACACACATACATACACACAGCAGCTGAAATGCACTGCCACTTCCCTTGCCTCATGCCAGCTGTCCATGGCCAGTTACAGCTCTGCTTCTCCCTAAGGGTGGAGTGCTGGTGGAGTCCTCTCTGCAGGTGTCACTGTGTTGTTCAGTCTCAACCACAGGAGATGTTCAGAGCCCCTTGGCATGCCAAGCAAGTCTGCATCCCTCTATCTCTCATCCCAAAACTACAGGACAGATGTGCTCCTGGGCCAGGAAGCTGTTTTCTGGTGTCCCCAGCATAAGGAGGATATGGAACAGTTGGAGGAAGTCCAGAGGAGGGCTACAAAGATGATGAATACCTCCTCCATGAGGACAGGCTGAGGCAGCTGGGGTTGTTCAGTCTGGAGAAGAGAAGACTCTGTGGGGGAATCTTAGAGCTGCCTTCCATTACCTGAAGGGAACCTGAAGAGAGGCTGGAGAGGGACTTTTCATAAGGGTGTCTAGCAACAGGACAAGGAGCTATGGTTCTAAGCTGAGAGGTAGCATTCTCTGGAGCGCATTGTGGATGCATCCTCCCTGGACTGTTTGAGGCTGCCTTGGATGAAGGCTTGAGCAGCCAAGTCACAGAATCACAGAATTAAGCAGGTTGGAAAAGACCCCTAGGACCATGGAGTCCAACCTATCACCTAACCTTTCTCATTAACTTAACCATGGCACTAAGTGCCTCATCCAACCTCCTTTTAAACACCTCCAAGGACTGGGACTCTAGCACCTCCCTGGGCAGCCCATTCCAATGCCAATCACTCTTGCTGTGAAGAACTTCTTCCTAAGGTCCAGCCTAAACCTGCCCTGGTGCAGCTTGAGGCTGCATTCTCTTGTTCTGTCCCTGGGTGCCTGGCAGGAGAGACCAAACCCACCTGGCTACAACCTCCCTTCAAGTAGTTGTACAGAGCAATGAGGTCTGCCCTGAGCCTCTTCTCCAGGCTGAACACCCCCAGGTCCCTTGGCCACCTCTCATAGGGCTGTGATCCAACCTCCTCTCCACCTGTGGGTGTTTAGGAGAGGAATACAATAATATATGTTCATAAACTACATTTGAGCCCCTGCCTGTTGGCTTGCAAGCAGTTTTGGTAAGCAGGTAGAGCAAGGTGAAGCCATTGCTTGGGTGGGAGAGCTTGTGGAAAGAGAAGTGTTTGTAGGAGAAGAAAACACTTGTTGGGAAAAGGCAGTGTCCTGGGTGAATGGAAATTCAGATAATTCTGTGCTTTCAATCTAAATTTCACCTTCAACATGTCCATTTCTGTATTCTTCCTTTCTGTCTGCAGTGTTTGTGATTTTGTGGGAATAGTTCCTGACCATGATCCTTTGGAATGAGCAGGGCATAGGGAAGAACTCCATCCAGTGTCAATGCCATGACTTTCTCAAAAGCCTCCAACTTTGCAACTACTGAATAGCAGCAGCACCAAGTGGTGATCCTGGCTGTGGTGCCTCTCAAAAAAACAAAAGGCACTGAAATCTGTCTGGGCAGTGTAAATGTGAAGAAACTTCTCTGCATTTCATCTAGGTAAGATCAAAATCAAAAAACCACCTAAAATTCCTCCAACCAAACAGAACAAACCCCCCCCAAGAAACTCATCCAACCAAAACAGGCTGAACACCCCCAGCTCCCTCAGATGCTCCTCACAGGGTCCAACTGAGAGGTGTCCCTGCCTCAGGGAGGTTGGAGCAGGTGACTGTTAAGGTCCTTCCAACCTGAGCTGTTCTGTGATTCTGTCCCAAGCTGCAAACTCTCACCACTGAGGTCTCTTGAGCAGAAACCCAAAAGAAGTGATCTACCAGGGGCAGCTGGAGAAGCTGGGACTGCTCCATCTAGCCAAAAGACAGCTGCAGAGCAGGAGCAATAGAATCACAGAATGGGAAGGTTGGAAGGGACCTCAAAGCTCAGCCAGTTCCAACCCCCTGCCATAGGCAGGGACACCTCCCACTAGAACAGGTCACTCAAGGCCTCCTCCAACCTGGCCTTGAACACCTCCAGGGAGGGAGCAGCCACAACCTCCCTGGGCAACCTGTGCCAGTGTCTCACCACCCTCACTGCAAACAACTTCCTCCTAACATCCACTTTCAATCTCCCCTCTGCCAGTTCAAACCCATTCCCCTTGTCCTGTCATTCCCAGCCCTTGTCAATAGTCCCTCCCCAGTCTTCAGATACTGGAAGGCTACTCTAAGGTCTCCTTGAAGAGGAGGGAGAGAGATGGGAGGCTCCAATAGAGGGAGTAGAGATGGGAGGTTGCATTTCCAAGCTCTACAGACACAGAAGTCTGGAGCCCCAGACTAGGAAACCTATAGGTAGCTATAGGGATGGGGCAAGCAGAGGTGCTGAGACCTTTCTGGTCCTGCCCAGATCCACTCCTCTGGGATATGCTTTCTACCTAAGATGTTAGTGGCAGAGCTTTTGTTGGCTGCAGTTAGAGAGGTGTCTGACAGCAGCTTTTCAGGGGAAAGGAGCACACATGTGCCCTAGACCCAACAGCAGAGCCAGAAGCCAAGGGCCATTCCACCTCTTCATCCAACCATAGGTGCCTGCTCCCATGTCTCACAGGATGAAAGCCCCCTCCAGTCTCTGCTTGCTGAGCACAGACCCAGGAGATGGCCCTGCCTTGGGCTGGGGGCCACACGTGCTGGCTGCTTACATCAGTGGCATTTAGCAGACAGGGAGAAAAGGAAAAGGGGAGAAGGAAGTTTCAGACAACCTGTCAAAAGGGGTTAAGGGAGAACCCATGTCTTGTGGTCATAGATCAAAAAGCTGGGCAGGTGAAGCTGAGGAGGAGACTCTGGCCTCTGGCTGGCACAGCTGTCATGGAGCCCATGGGCAGATGACCTGGAAGGACAGAGGAGCTCCTTGCTGGGTCCTGGCTTGGGACTTTCAGACAAAGGTCAGGAAAAGTCCTGACAATGCCCCTGGCCTGCTTTAGGCAGCAGAGGGGAAGAGCTGGGAGGAAAGGGCAAATGGAGTGATGGGGGCAGCTGCTGCAGAGGGGAAATGTCACATCACCTGTGGTGCTGTGACAGTTGTCTGTGGCCATGGGAGGACCTGAAGGGTCTTGCCAGCTCCTTGGACAACCCCTGGTCCTGATGGGGCTGTTGTGGCTTTGGAGAAGGATCAGATGTGATGACCCAAATGTGACCAGCTAAAAGCAAGTGCTGCACTGAAAACCCCTGGCTGGGACCTGGCACATGAAACATAGCATAAAGCAGCAGATCCTAGGGCAGGAGAGGGCTGGAGCCCCTGCCACACCACAGCCAGCACAGCTAGGAGCACAGAGCTGCTCCACTGCCACCACCCTGTGCCCAAGGGCACCCAGTTTAAGCCCCCTTCTCCCAGAGCTGCCCCCCAGTGAGGAGCTGTTACAGCACATGGGCAGTGAGCAATGGCTCATCACACCATCTGACAGGGGCTCTCCAGGTCTTCAGCTTAGTGAGGGAAGCAGCTCATTCCACCAAGGACTTCTCACAGGAGAACATCAGATACCAAAGCATCCAGCTGCACACAGAGAAGGGCTCTTTGATCTCTTCCCAGTGCTGTCTGCCTTCTCTCTACCACCACATACTTTGATGTGAATGGAATCAAGCTGCATACAGAGTGCCCCACGAGGAGCCCAGTGGCCTGGGAAGGGCTGGGTTGCTCCACCACCTGCAGCACCCCCAGGATGGCAGGTTGCTCCCTACCTGGGAGCAGCTGTGTCACACTCTGAAGTGGCCTCTCCTCCACTTGTCTGCTCCCAGTGTTGCCTGTGCTCCTCCTGAGGCACTGTGTCTCAGCTGCCATAGCTGGTGTCCCCTGCAACTTGTTTTTCTATTCAGAGATCTTTGCACAGGGTGAGCTGACACCTAAGAGGTTCAGGCACCTGGTGTTAGCATGCTTGAGAAGAAATAAACCTGGTTTGTATTTATTTGTCTCACTATTTCTGGGTTTGTGGAGGTTTTATCCCCCACATTTTTTATTTATTTGGCCAAGGTACTAAAGCAGAGAGTTCCTCCTAATCCCAAGGAGAGCAGGGACTTGCAGAAAGGCATTAAAATATCATCATACCACAGTAAGAGTCAGAAAGGTTTCCACAATTTTGATGCTGCCAGGTGTGAGTTGGGGGTCAGAAAAATGTGCTGGAATCTTGCTTGTTCCTTTGTCTCAAAGGGAGAGGACAGAGAAGAGGCCTGACCATGGCCATATTTGGGTCTGCCTGAAAACTTGCTGCTGTGTTTGCTGAAACAAACAATGAATGCCACAGAAATTTAAACATGGCTTTTTATAGTTAGGCAGCCAGGCAGAAGGCCAATGAAGGCAGAGCTGCCAGCCCCAGCTGTTCAGAAATCAGGGGTCAAGCCCCCAAAATCCTGAAGGTGACCTCAGAACTGGGAGATTGCATAGAATGGTTTCCTAGATTCAATGATTCAAAGAATGGCTTGGACTGGAAGGGACCTTGAAGATCATCCAGTTCCAACCCCCTTGCCAAGGGCAGGAACACCTCCTACTAGCCCAGGTTGCTCAAGGGCTCATCTGATCTGGCCTTGAGCACCTCCAAGGAGGGGGCATCCTCCATGGGCAAACTGTGCCAGCATCTCACCACCCTCACTGTAAAGACTTTCTTCCTAATATCCAGTATAAGTGTCCTCTCAAGCTTCAATCCATTCTCTCTTGTCCTGTCACTGGGCTTGGCTAAACAATGGCAAGAAAGTTGTACCAGATGACCCCTGAGGCCCCCTCCAGCCTAGGATTCTGTGACTACAAGCACAATTTCAAAATGTCTTTGCAGTCCCAAGCAGGAAATGACCCTGTTTAAAAGGCAGCTGAATGTGGTTCTCAGTCCTGCAGCTCAGGGACCTGTGGATTTGGGGGCAGCACTGGCTGGTCAGGGAATGTAAATGATGAGGCATGGCCCTGTGCTGGTCCCACTGCTTGACATCACCTGTGGCTGAGCAGATGCAGCATGAGTCAGATTTCTGGGCAGAGCTGGCTGCTTGCATCTGCAGTGTAAAGCATGGGGAGTCTTCTGTTGTGCTGGGAGCTGCTCTGCAAAGCAGAGAGGGCAATAAGGTAGCATCAAGGGTTGCAGGCAGACAGTGGTAATGTCCCTGCATCTCTGCAAGGAGAGCCTGTGGGCACTGGGCATCAGGGACATGAATTAAATTGCTTTCACGGGCAGGTTGCCATTCTTTAAGCCTACCTGCTCTGCCCTCTCCTGCCCATTGATCAATGTCACTGCTGGGCAGGTGTGGACCTCCTTGATGTGGAGGGTCAGCTCTGCTTGTTTCACCTGGAAGAGGCTCTGGGGCAGCAGATCTGGCACAGAGGGCAGCCTAGTTGGAGGTTCCCTGGGCTCTCTTGCTAACATTGTGCCAGTCCTTTCAAAGCAGATGGCAGAAGAGTAGCCTTTGCTGGTAAGCAAAGCAGAAATGTTCCTTTCTGCATGAGTAACATTTGGAGAGATGTTGTTGCAGTGAGTGGGCAGCACAGGGATGGGAAGGAAAGCACCAGGAAAAAAGCAGAGCTGCAGCAATCCAGGGCCAGGGCTTGCAAGACCTACTGCTACTTTTAGGTACCAGGACCAGTCCCTGCCACCGTATCCCACAGACCCCACTCAGGGTATTGCAGCTGGCAGACACTGCCACTGGGAAGCTCTGGAGAGGAGCAGTCAGTAAGAAAATCAATGAGCAGCATCTACAGAATCCCAGCATGATGAGGGCTGGAAAGGGACCTCTGGAGATCAGCCAGTCCAGTCCTCCTGTTGAAGCAGGATCACCTAGAGCAGGTTGTCCAGGATTGCATCCAGGTAGGTTTGGAATGCCTTCAGAGATGGAGACTCCACAACCTCTCTGGGCAGCCTGCTCCAGTAGCCTCACAGGGAAGTTTTTCCTGCCTTTCAGCATAACATCTTTATGCTTTTCTTCACATTCAGCAGAACATTTTGTTCACCCCCAGCATGATCTCTTCTACCTGTGCAGGGCAGGCAGGAGAGCAGGGCTGTGCTTCCAAGCCCACTCCCCTCCCAGCAATGCTCAGTATTTGGAGTTCAGCTGAATTGCAAAACAGCAGAGTTACTTCACTCTGCACATCTGCAAGCTGTTATTTACAGAGGCAGCCGAGCTGCCCACAGTGGTTTCAATAATAGTTTTGCCTCTTTTAGTACTTTTGGTTTTGCTAATTCCTTGGTTTGGTTTCCCAATACAGTGCTAGCTGCTTTAGGAGAGGAGGCAGAGGCTTTTAACAAGGCTTCACATTGCCTTGTTGCACAAAGCTGGGACCTGAGAATGCACCTTCTGCTGTGGGAGAGAACCAGGTCTGGGAAGAAGGCAAAAGAGCACCAAGCCACAGTGCAGCAGGTATGGTCAGGAGGCTGGCACAGGGTACCCTGCAGCTGGCACAGCCTGAGCTGTGCTGGCCTGGTTTTCACGTGGGCAGCTGGCTCGAGCGATTTTCCATCCACAGGACAGACAGATCCCAGTTACAAGTCAAACAGCAGGATGCTTTGACTAGACACAATCCTCAGCCCAGTCTGCTGTAACAGGGATGAATTCAGACTATTGCTTGACCTCAGGCAGATCAGGGGCAAACCCACTCCATTGTGATGAAGCTTTTCACTTTAGATCCAATGTGCCCCTCTATGATTTATCCGTTAGCCCTGGGCACAGCTGCCTGGCTGTGACAAAGGCATGGTGGCAGGACTTGGAGAAGAAAGTTAGTACCTGCAACTACCTATAAACAGCCATGAACCTGACATATCTGCCCCTGCTGTGTTTTACAGCCATCACAAACGTAGCTGGACAAACAGGAGGAGGAAGAGGCATCCCAAGACAGAAGTCGAGCTGCCTGCTGGCCAAAGGGCACCAAAGAGGGCACCTCATCAGTGCTGATAGACACTTAAAGGGAGGGTGTGAGGAGGATGGGATCAGTGTTTTTTCAGTGGTGCCCAGTGACAGGGCAAGGGATAACAGGCACAAAGTTGAACATGAGAAGTTCCATCCAAACATAAGGAGGAACTTCTTTAAGGGTGACAGAGCCTTGGAGGAGCCTGCCCAGAGGGATGATGGAGTCTCAGTCTCTGGAGACATCCCAAACCTGCCTGGACATGTGCCTGTGTGACCTTCAGGTGAACCTGTTTGAACTTGATGATCTCCAGAGGTCCTCTCCAACCCCTGGCATGCTATGATTGCATGATATGGAACCCAGGATAAGCCATGCCACACTTATTACACATGCAGGTTGGAAAAGACCCTCAGGATCACCAAATCCAACCGATAACCAAGTCCAGCTGACAGCTGCCTGCAGGACACCCATCCACAAGCCTCGGTTGTGTGGTGGTCACCTTCTGAGCAAACCCCTGCTGCCTGCAACCCCTGAGGATGCAGCTAACGAGAAGAGGCTGCTCGAAAGGGTTAAACATGCACCAGCGTGTGGCCAGAGCTGGCAGCGGCTGCTGGAGCCACCCAGCTCAGCGCCTGCAGCCATGGGGCTGCTACTTCACCCGCACCGTGAGAACCGCTGCGAGCCGCAGCAGCGCCTGGCTCGGCGCAGCGCTGGGAGCACAGTGGGGCTTAATCAAAACCATGCTGCAGGCCTCTGCATCTCCAGCGGCATGCTGCTGCTTCCCAAAGGCGTGTGCCGTGGAGCTGGCAAGGCTGCCGGCTCCTCCACGCCGGCTGCCCCTCAGGGCTGGGCTCAGCCGAGGCAGCAGGGC
>VWYK01081038.1:669-10805 GCA_013399775.1 Semnornis frantzii | reverse complement strand
AGCAGCTAGTGAAAATTATTCCAGAATCTAATGTTTTATAGTGTCAGGACTATTTCTGGGTAAATACTTCCCTCTTGGATTTTTGTCATTCTATATAATGCTGTTAGTATAATTAAACAGTGAGTTCAACTTCTGGCAAAACAACCTCGGCCAACAGCTCTCCAGTAATATTATTTTAATTGCCAATTGCTACTTGCACTTATATGGAAGTTGGTATAGCATGACAATAAATCTTCTTTATTAGAAGAAAAAAAGCATGTTGAATAAACAAATATCATCAGCTACGACAGTATGAACCAAAGCCTTACTTATGAGAAAATTGGTAGAAGGAATACAATCTCTAGCAATACTTTATGCTGTGATCAGAAGTTTATACGGCACCTTTTTATCTGTCTTCTCCATTACTAGCCTAGTAAAATCTACATACACAATAGCAAATTAAAAAGGGGAACATTTTAAAATGTGAAAGTTGCAACAAAACTCAGCTTAGATTTGCATATGCAATGATACAGGGTTTCAAGATAAATCCCCAACAGGAAGAAATTTGACCCAAAATTATGATAGAAGCCCTGTTGGCCAGTCAGACTTTTAATATTTGTAAAAACTATTTTTAAGAAATACGGCAGAACTTCCTATCCTGAAGTTGATGGTCTTCAATGAAAACAAAGAGTGGTCAAAGAAAGCCTGTTTCCTAGTGATTCCATTGACAAGTTAACTGTGACTACAGTGGGAAACATGGCAGCTGAATGATAAAAGAGAGCACAAAAAGGTCTAACACAATGTCACAGATTGACTTAGCCTATGAAGACATTGGACATATTTACTGAGTGGCTCTGCAGATAAAACTGACAAGTTCCACATAAGGACTGTAGAAATCAGAGGGAAGGAATAATCAGCTGTAGTCCTTTCCTCCTGCTGAAATCAGAGTTCATCCAGTCTGTTAGTTTATTTGTAGTAGCAGCAATGTCATTTGCTTCTGCCTGAAAACTAAGCTAAGATCAAGGTGAAACTTAAAATGAAACAAATTCCTGCAAGAGTTGCTAAATTCTGTCAGTTTTTCTTTTGAATGTTGGGGGACAAAACAGAGATAAGCTGAAGATCTGTATTTCAGGATGCTCTCTGGATGGTGTTTATGTAGAAGCAGTGTCAGAATGTTTGGTTGAACAGAATATGGAATATATAGGCATCATAGGCATCCTCAGAATCAGAAATGAGAAGGAGAAAGGAAGGAAAGAAAAAATGGATGTTAAGAAAAGCTATTCCTGCTTTTCTAGATCATGGGTTTATTCAGAAACCACACCAGTCAGCATCTCTGAATTAGTTGTTCCTTGAGGTGAGAGTTTACCCAATTCATTTCTAAGCAACATTTTGGATGGAAAAGCAGGTCATTAAAAACATGGTTGTTCATGTTTAAAGATGAAAAATATCTCCACTCAAACATGCTGAGAATAGCACACTACAATCTAAGATTGCTACAGGGCATTAAAAACAATCATGACACTTGCATCTGATACAGGGTCCTTTTAATTAATTAGTCAACAAAGGTCAGGTCTTGAGTCAATGCACCAGAGTCATTCGACTGGACTGCACTAAATCTAATTATTCCCAATCCTACTATCAGACAAAGATTTTTTTGATAATGACTTCTAATAGAATAACAATGACAGGGCTCAAAGAGAGGAGGAAACAGATTATTTTTTAAAAGTAAAATCAATTTTATACCAACAGAATGTCTGAAAACTGCAAGTAGCATTTCTTAAATCAGTCAAAGATCTGCTTTTTGATTTTTAAAATCTGTGGCTCCTATCCCTCTGAACTTTTCCATTTGCTCTGATGGTTGACAATTTTCAAACTTTCCACATGACAAGGAACATCACTGCATTTGGCCCCTAATACACTCTTGTTTCATGCACTTTGACGCTCACTGTTACTCTTCAACATGTGACACAAAAAAGTGAATCATGATACTGAAGCTATAGAAGTAATTCTGAATCTGTTAGACGCTGCATCCCACCTTTGGGCCTTAGCAGGAAGGGGAGGTCTGTCTGGCAGTGATGAAAGGCAGAATGGAGAGTATCTTGCCTTTAATTCACTAATTGATTTCAGTGTTTTTCATACAAATTTGCATGACTAGATGCCTTTTCAGAAGCTCACACCTGTGCTGTAACTGCGAAGTTTCAAATGGAATAAATATGGTTTTGGTGCCACCTGTTTTTGAAAACTATGCTAAAAGAATGCATTAGTTAAAAATATGGAAGTATTTTTTAAAAAACCAACAAACCAAACAAATAATTGCACTGAGTATTGTCAATATGATGAGATAACATGCAAATTCTTCAGCTGTGGCTGTGCTGCAGAAACTGAAGTGGGCGATGTTTGCATCACCAACATGTAGTATACTATGGTTTAACTGTTAGCAAATGTGTATTTTTAATAGGAAAGTTTTGCTATATAAGCATAAGAAAATATTAAAGGAATTTATTTCAATTGTTAAAAAATGACTGAATTACATGTTTCTCAGAACTGATCTAAAAAATACTAATTACATTCCTGGTCGAGTCTTTAGGTGCCAAGTTATCACCTGATATCAGAATGTAACTGTTTAGCTATAAGGAATTCGAGTTAATCCTCCTGATGACTCTTGGATCAAACCATGAAATGTCTAAAAACCTTTCCTTTTGATGTATGTTCTCCCAGCCTTCCAGGATTATGACAAGTGAATTACCTCTCACTTCTGTGCAAAGCAGAATTGTACTAGCCTTGTTCAGTGAAATTACTATTTTTGCCCAGTTTATTGTGAAACTAAAATTAATTCCCATATAATTATTCATGGCAACTTAACTGTACAGTAGAACTGGTTAAGAATATATTTTATCAGCAAATATCAGTCATTCATAAGAAAGTGTAAGAAAGCTCCCTCCCTGGAGGTGTTCAAGGCCAGGCTGGATGAGGCCTTGAGTGACCTGCACTAGTGGGAGATATCCTTGCCTACGGCAGGGGGTTGGAACTAGATGATCTTTGAGGTCCCTTCCAACTTTACCATTTTATGACTCTATGATTAAATATGCCATTTTCAAATATTTTTTCTGTAAGAAAGATAATTTGTAGGCTGGACTATGGTTGTAAAGATGGAGACTTGTGCCAGGTTTCTATACTGGAAAATGCAGGTTCAGGTATCAGCTCTGCAAAAACACTCCAAAGTTTATCTTTCTCAGTCACCACTGATCTTCAAGATGTGCTTTTAGCCCAAGAATGAATTTTGATGTAAGAGCTGAAATCTCAGCTCTTAAATGAGTCTGAGTGTAAGTTAAAGATAGAAATACACTTTTGCCTGGCATCTTGGGACACACATTTGAGTCCTCCTTTGTCATTATCCCATATTCTATGTGAATGCTCTGAGTACTTGGTGTTGACTCTAGGTGACTGTGGCTTCCTTGCTCTTTTTCATAACTATCACTCAGGGCATTAATCTCGTAGTCAGTTTTACTACTAAACCTCAACTATAACATCCTTCAGAGTGCAACTCTTGTTCTGCTCTCTCCTTGATCTCCATTTTGAATTTGGTAGTACATGTTCTGCAAATGACAATGCCCATCTTTGTCTTATCTTTGTGGCCTTTTCATTATTCCATGTCTCACTCAGCAATCATCACGTCCTTTTGGTGGCTAGGAATTTCATCAATTTGAAAACAGAAATAAGCTCAACTAGAACCCATCCATCTGCTGCTCTGACTCAAGTCTGAATGTGATTCAAGTTGTGACCATAAAATCTGCTTTAAACTCACGTATAATGAACTTTCACCCCAAACACGTGACTTCCATCAGAGACCAAATCCAAATTTCCATTCATACTTACTTAAAAAGAAACAGTAGTCTCTCTTATGGCATCTTTGACTCCCAGATTTACAAACCCCTGGACTGAAGATCCTTAGCCCTGTTCTATTGTCATTGTGTTATTTAGTGGGAGGAATCTTGGCTGATATCTAACCAGTTTATGTGCCTCAGTATTCCCTTTGACTCTGGGCCACAAACACAAAACAGCCAGAGGATGTACTTCAGCCATCCTGAGGCAAAATGAGGATCCTTAGGTTCAGTGACAAAGTCACTGTAGCAGTTCAAAGGCTGCTCTGATATATGCTGGGAACTGATTTATTCTTGAAACAGAGAGGGGGAAAAAAAACCACAAAGAATAAAAGCTATCCTCCTAGCTGCGCTATACAGGTTTCTACTCTATAAATGCATTCTGTTCCCATTTCACTAATAAACCAATTCCTCGCTGTTCCTATTTCACTAATAAACCTATTTCCTACATGCCTAATAAAATAATCAAACCTTTTTCTTTCTTGAGATCCAGGTCTGCCAGTATGATGAGCTTGGCTATTGCCTTTCTTGTCAAGATCATGAAAAGCTCATTCTAGGTAGAATGGCTTCAAACTGCTTTTGTATGTACTGAATGCATTTCCTCCATGACATGATTGTATGTTTGAATTATGGCACATTGAACTGTACTGAATGTTTATATAGTGTCGTACATTGATATAATAACTAGATTTAAACGCTTGCTTAGTATCGGTGCAAAAGGAAAGACAGTACAAAGGGCAGGCTAGTCATCTTTGTTTAAAAGGGTGAGATGGTGGTTTATTAATTAAAGCTTACCAAACTAAATAGATGGAACTGCAGCTTGCAAATGATCATAAACAGGAGAAAACAATTATTTATTTTGTTTTCACCAGATTGATATAAAAGGCTTCTCTTTGGTGTGTCCACTATTGACGTTTCCATTCCATAATAAAATACATGCTCTTTACATCAAACATTGCAGTTAAGGCGGATTCAGAATTTGAGCAAAGCAACACAATTAATATAGAGGGCATATTGTACTTTGGCTCTAAAACACTTCAGTATCACATACAGAGGAAAGTTATTCACTGCAGTCATTCAGTGGCCTGAGAGATCATTTGTTCAAGGCAACGGAATAAATATTAAATTATATCTACAGATTAACAGTTTGAGGCTTGATCTTATAAATGTTCATACGATTAATCTCAGTTAAGGAATTTCTTGCTAAATGATTATTTCTAATGCTTTAAAAAAAAAAAAATTAGTGGCTGTATTGTAAAAACACAATTTAAAAAATATTTTCCCATTTCCAGTGCCGTGTCAACTGCCAGCCTACGCATCAGCTTCAGGAAGAAGCATAAACTGGTTTCTTTTTTTTTTTTTTTTAATCTGTGAAAAGCACTAATTAATGTCAGAGAAATTTGTGGAGCTGAACCCTTGGGGGAGTATCTAAATCTGGGTAAACTGAGTATTCAGTTTTTTATGGCTACCAATATTTGAGCCAGGTTAAACCTGGCCAGCAGTTCACAGCTGTGGCACCTACTCTTCATCTCTGTCGAACAGAGGCTCATTTGTGAAGTGTTTGGCCATGCATTCTGCCATGAGTCTGAGCACAGCCACGAGGGGCCCTGTGAAGGTGAGATGGTTACGCATATGGCAAGCCTTATTCTTATGAATAAATGAGTGATGGTATGTACCTGAGTGCCAGGTGCACAACTGCCCCAGGCAGACCTTCTTCAGCTCTGAAGCCCCTGCCAAGCAATGACAGGTAGGGACCCTACCCTGTTAGCTGGGCAGCCAGGCTGGCATTTTCAAGGAGAGGGCTTGGGCTTGTGAGAAGGCTGTAAAGTAGACTTGCGTGGTTAGATCTGAACAGCCTGCAGGATAGTTATGTGGCTCCCTGCCTAGCCGCTGTCCGCGGACGGCAGAGCCCTGCGCCCGATTTCGGGACCCGCGATCGCCTATGGATCCCCCTGCTGCGCTGCTCCTGCGGTAGGAGGTGCGCAGGTGCCCGCCTTCGGCCCGAGGCCATGCGGCTTGGAAGCACATCTCGCCATGTCGCGGCCCTGGAGCCGTGCCCTAGCGGCGTGGTGCCCCAAGGCGTCCCGGCCTCGTCGTCGTCGTGGTGCTCGAGGCGACGCCGTGGCTGCGGTGGAGCCCTGCGGGGCCGAAGCCTGGGCGCTCGGGGCCGGGCGCAAGGGAAAGGCGGGCGGGCTGCCGCCTGCTGCCGGCCGCGGCGCGGGTAATCACGCGTCCCTCTCGCAGCTGATTTGCAAGAGCAGATTAATCAGAGCGCGCGGCTTGATGAAATTTGCTGTTATTGTGCCCATTTTTAGCAACATCTTTTATTATCTTCATTATTCATTTACAGGGGACCGGCATCAATTATGCAAATGAGTTCACAGACTTTGCAGATTACTTCATTTGCCGCTATTGTTTGTGGAAATTTAATTATTAAATATTATTAAGCTTGCGTTTTCTTCAATTTTCCGAGGCTTAGTTTCATTTGATTTTTCCTCCAGCTGCTCTCGTTTCCTTTCAGTGCCAAAACAGCTCCTCATCAAAGCAGCTCTGGCATGTGAAGACCAAATAAAATCTCCTCAATTTAATAATTTTGATGTTAGTCCCTTGTTCTCAGCTGCTTGCTCAAAGCAATGCAGAGAGAAACGCAGAGCACATTCAATTTAATGAGCAGAAATTGAATTCAAGTTTGTTCGGAATTGACTTCAATTAAGCAGAGTCTTAATGATAAATTAATCTCTTTTCTTTATTCCCTAGAATTTGTTTTTCAAAGTAGGAAATTGGACTACATTGAAAGACCAAATAAAGAATACCAATTTTAACTAGATTAGGGAACCGATAGCAAAATTCAATTCTTTATAGTAACGTGCTTGGACAAATAGCATTCATTCTATGGCATGTATTATAATTTATATTCATTGTTACCACTCACACTTTCATGGCATGGATAAAATGGCAGTTGAATTAAATATGGGCTTGTAATAGACTTCAGAGTTTTAATCTTTATTAAGAAACTCTAATTGAATGCATAATTAGCTTTTCAGGGTCTAGGAAACTAGGTTTAATATCTATGTGGGCTGAAAACATAGATCAGGCATTTTTTTAAAGCGCATTTTTATGAGTTTATTTTTTAGGAGAAATTGTCTTGCAACATAGCTTGTAAAAGGAAAAAAACAGAACAACCACCCAAACACATTTTAACTTAATTGTGAGAAATTATATATGGAGGAGCAGTAGGAGGCGCTTTTGTGCACCTTTGAATGGCCAAAGACAGCCCTTCTTACATTCTGGATCAATGGTGGGTAGTGCAACTTTCATTCATTAGAACAACTCAAGACGCCCTGTGTCTGTCCCTGCAAAAATGCGTAGTCAAAACAAGTCAATGGCTATGAATAGTTACGAGACTGTGCCCTTCTTACTCTGTGTTACTGATCTACCACACTTAGTCACTTTAATACCTGTATTTTCCTTATGTTATTCTTGTGGTATGACCACCACAAGATTTTTATTTTGCCATTTCAGAGAGCAAGGTATTTTTTCAAGAGTAAGGGTGATTTGAGTGCCTGCTCTGGGTTTTCAAAGGCAATCAAGCCTCTATGATGTGCTGAGCAGGTCATCTCATGCTATTGATAATTTTTGAAATTTTGATCCTTTTTTTTTTTTTCCATTGAGAGGAGTAAAGGAAGAAATCAGTATTGCTATTTATGGTTGAACCTGGAAGAATAGTCTTAGATGAGAGATACTTCAAGCCTATCTCTGTAGTCATGTTTAAAATTAATAGAAGATCCATGTGCAGTATTAGCATTTTAGCTTTACTGTGCAAACATTTCTGTCCAGTGATGTCTCAAGTATTGAAGGAATTTATAGTAAGATTAATTACAAATTAAGGGTGATGTGTCAAATCCTGTGCTTTTGTATTTCAGTGAAGACTAAGTTCTGCCAACTGAGGAACAGCAAGTATTATGCTTTACCCACTAATATGTTCTTCAATTCTTAGACACTGAGCAAAGGTGTATATACTGCTTTTTAAATAAGAAGTACTAAATTGAACAATTTCCTTTTAGGAACCTTTTACAAGCTATGCTGGACTTGTTAGCACTTCCCACTGACTGTCCAGCACTGGTATGTTTCTGTTCCTCAGGACTCTGCTCTTGGCGTTTTCTTGGTGAAAAAGATCAAGATCCTGCCAACAGACTCTGCATGGCACAAAATTGGAAGTATTTATTAAGGCAATGTGACAGGTCTGGGAGATAAAGTTTTATTGTTTAAAGGATACCCATGTTTTGAAGTGCATGGGGCTCCAAAGATTTGGTTTTCATTTTCTGGGATGAACTTACCTGTAAAAGTTCTTCTCTATTTAGAAATGGGATCAGAGTTATTCTAGAAGTGATTTAAAAAAAACTTGTTAATCTGAAGTTCTGATGTATAATGTATTTCAGAACTGCAGTTATTGAGAAAGAACTGAAGTAAATGTTTTTTACAAGAAATTACAGTTAAAATTTACACATAGCTGTGTTCTTTCATATAGGAAACAGTCCATGTGTTTCAGTAGACATATGCTAGATGTATAAAAATATTCAGCTGCTCGTGGTCACAGGAAGCCTTGTAAAAGTGAGAGATGTCAAAGCTCCATTACTTTTTAGAACCTACATGTCTCATTAGACCTGGTTTTAGATATGATGCTGTAGGTGTCACACACACGTGTTCCAATGACTGATTATTTATAAAGCATCTATGAAGAAATTATTAAGATAGTGTTCCTGTTAGAAATACCTATACTATGATAGCCCTATGATATTCCATATTACCTTGTATATCACTGGTTCTCTTATCAACTTCTTCAGAGCACAAACATTAAAGGCTTTTTATTGCATATAGATCTTACAAGTTCACATTAGAATTCTGACCATTAAGCCAAGCTTTTTCCATCTCTTTGTCATAATTTGTAGTAATGGTTCTGTAGTTCGGCGCCTAGCTTCTGCAGTCCTGATATTGTCTGATTAGACTCTTGTTGACACCTGTGCAGATCGCACTCCTCTCTTTTCCTTTCATCTGAAAAAGCCCTACAGGGCCCTATATGTGGTACAGCAGAACAATTTCTCAAAGTTACTTGTCTTATGTACAAAGGAAGACCATACGTCAAAACAGCTTTCTTTCTTTCTTTTTTTTTTTTTTTAATCTTAAACTGACTTTCTCCATTTCAGAATTGAATCTGATCTCAGTGAACATGTCCTTTCTTTTCCCTCTAAGTTGAGAGTACATTTTCCCAGGAGCTTTGGCTTTTTTTGAATCTCTTATCAGGCAGGAGGACTCCATAAGCAAAAATCAGCCAAAGTGGTAACTTTGCTAGAAAGGAAAGGAACCGTAAGAACAGCTTTAGCTAGTGAATACGTTCTGAGTCTGAGTCACAGAAATACTGTGCATGTATTAAGATGCCTTTCAAAACAGCATATGGAAAGTTTTTGAAAAAAAATTTGAGTCAGTTTTGGCTATGCTAATGAGTACACTAAATTTGCTACCCTGGCTGGAAACTCAGACTCCCTACTTTTCAAAGAACAATGAAACAAGAAAGGGAAATCAGTTGTTATTTATTCCTACCAGAAAGATGTAAGGGTGAGAAAAAGATAAGTTTCCTTAAATTATTATTTGCCAGTTTAGAAGAGCTCTTGTTTGTTAGTCTTTACCCACCTACACAATAAATAATACCTCAATTTGGAGAATATTCTAGTTGTTAATGTATATTCTGTTTTATGGAAATTGCAAAATAACACATTTGCTATAGTTTTTATCATACAGCTTTATTTAATTGATTTCTCACTAGACTGTTTTCAGTGCTTCTCTTTTTTTTCTACCCACTCCTTCAACAGCACTGACGGTGAAAGCATATAGCAAGAGTAAGGTTAAGTGACATTTCTTACCTTTTGAATACTTAAAATCCCTTTCAGAGGCAGATCTTGGCTACATTGTGGGGTATTATTTCTAAAGTATAATTATCATATTTGTTTCAAATAATACTGCATTTTGTGCTGTTGAAGGTTTTGTATATGCAGACAGTCTGGCAAATCAGTTATGTGTCTCAGCTTTTCAATGTATATGAGACAAATCTACTTTCTTGACTACTGCAGTTGCTAACCACTGGTTTTGTATGCTTTTCTTATGGTCAGAGGCAAAGCATGGATTTCGTGATCCACCAGCTTCTGTCTAGTCAGTCCTTCTGTAAGGCACAGCTGGTTTACTTCACAAGCTTATTCTATGATCACCCCTATTTCAAGGCTG